>UESW01005041.1:0-89319 GCA_900491605.1 Calamus simplicifolius | reverse complement strand
AAAAAAACGTGAAAGAGCTCTTTAAAATGCCATTACATGAATCCCATCATGGCATTAAGTCCGCAGTCACCTCATCAATGCGTCCCTCAAACGGCGAGCCTAAGAGGAAACGTAGAGTGACGGGACCTTTGAGCATCCTCCCGTAACATAATCAATAACTCCATTCCCATGTTATAACAAGTGGATGATGACGAATGAAAGATATTATCAATTAAAATTTTCTTTTGTTAACAGAATTGATCCAATCAATTCCGTTTGAAGTCCAAATTCAAATCCGAAAGAAGCTACTCGTAGCTCTTGAACCATACTTCATATTGTGCCTTGCCGAGCTCCAATCGAAGTGATTTATGAATTCAAAATTCATAAATAAACTTTCAGAGGCTCTATTGGATATCCGGATCGAACCACTTCGAACCCGGATCCAAACCACTCTGTTATCAGACCAACCATTGGTCCATGGTTCAAATTAACTTTATTCCAGATTCATATCGTGTCCCAAAATTCTATTTGAGTTACTGACTAACTCAAATCACCCTCGAAGTAGGTGCTGCCGCTAATGTCTAGAGCTAGCTAGACATAGCCAGAACGAACCCCGTATGACCCATCTGATTGAGTCCCACTCAAATCAGTGATCACGCCTGCGTACAAGTCATCCGACTATGTGCATGACTCCATAGGTTCAAACCTAAGCCGGTAGCACAGGAACACTTCCTATACTAATCGATGTGACCATCTAGCCATGGTTCCCAACGTCCGGATAGATCGAATTTGCACAAGGCAACATTCTGGAACCCAGGCTATGGTTGCCGCATAATTCATCCCCTTGTCCTAGTACTCTGGGCGAATACGGAGTTAACTGCCAACTCCGAGTAAATCACCCAAGTATGTTTCAATGCAATGAATCTTGTGACACCTCGCAAAGATTACTTGGCCAAGGTTTTGCTAAATTGAAACATAGTTCGAGCACTCTCTCTAACACTTAGAGTGGACAATCCCATCTTGACTCATCACTGACCCAATAAGTACTTGACTGCACCCAGCAACCTTCCGTCACCGGATTAGAAATCCGGGTGGTCCAGTGCCTAAGTACAGTGAGTTGCTTATCAAGTCAACATGATAGTCTCATGTCAAAGGGACACTTATACCCATTGCCTTTCTGTGAGTTGCTCCAGGCAGTTGAGCACTCAACAGAGATGAGTCACTGTTCAGTGAATGTACTCCTACACTCACCCGCATGTCATACCAGTGTTATACACTCCTTGGTTTAAGAGAACAAACCAACCCATATGACATACAACGACCTACACTTGATTACGTCATCGTCCTCGGTAACGACATATCATTTGGCCGCGAACTTATTTAAGAGTTACTCAACAATTCCTCCATTATCGAATACATGTAACTCTAAGGACTACAACATATTGGAATTCTACTGGAAGATGTAAACTATATGTTGTATGGCCAAAATTTACTTTTATTTATTGAATAAATCATGTTCATATATATCAACTCATAACCGTCTACAAGCTAGACGATTGGCTGTATGACACATTTCCTAACATCCACATATGCCTTCATAGATTTCTCTGAGAACATAAATCAGCGTCCACCGGGCCTATGCATTTGAGAAGAGGATGAGAGAAGGATTTTCTGTATACGTGGCCTTCTAACAATACAAACTTGATCGACCTCCTCTTTAGCAATCTAGCTTCTGCTGGATCGGTGGGGAGAGAGCCACTGGTGAAATAACGGATGTAAGCATCCATCCATGTTGGCTCCTGCATGATCAGCATAACTTCCTCTGCGGAATCGATACTCGGACTCTCCAAATGCTCGACATACTCTCTTTCTAGGCAGTCGTCTGCCAAAGTGGCCAGCTTTAATAATGCATCAGCTCTAGCATTCTCCCCTCTGGGAATGTAACTGATGGTGAAATAAGCTAATGAAGAGGTCAACGTCTTGACTTTATCCAAATATCTAGACATGGTAGGATCGTGAGCCTCGAACTCTTCAGTGATGTACCCGAAAACGAGTTGGGAGTCAGTAAAGGCTCGAAGATGCTTTACTCCTAACTCACGGGCAAGTTTAATCCTAGCCAGCAAGGCCTCGTACTCAGCTTGATTGTTGGTGGCCTTGAAGAGGAAGTGAAGGGCGTACCCAAAGGTCATTCCCTCTGGACTTGCTAAGATAAGACTTGCCCTGCTTCCCTGGGAATTGGAGGCATCATCAACAGGAAGAATCCAAGCCTCCGCCAAATCTTTCTCATCTACGGAACATTTCTCAGGGGCATCATTGTCCCGTTCATCAATCCAAGTGCACTCCACCAAAAAATCTGCCAACACTTGGGACTTAAGAGCGGGGCGAGCCCAGAATGACAAGTCGAACTCTCCCCAGTTTGATGGTCCATTTTGCCAAACGACCTGAGGTGTCAGGTCGAGCCAGTATAGACCTAAGAGGCTGGTCTGTAAGCACCACTATCGGGTGCACCTGGAAGTATGGTTAGAGGCGCTGAGCAAAGACAACCAAGGCAAAGATAATCTTCTCCACCCGAGAGTATCGGATTTCTGCATCATGAAGTACCTTGCTAACATAGTAGATAGGCTTATGCGCTCCATCTTGATCGAGTCGACTAGAACAGAGCTAACCGCCTCCAGGGTGGCAGCTAGATAGACAAAAAGCTGTTCTCCCTCTTCAGGCTTCGATAGTAACGGTGGAGTAGACAAGAACTCCTTTAACTCCTCAAAGGCCCATTGGCAGCCGTCCGTCCACTCGAAAACTGTCAACCTTTCGCAAGACTTTGAAGAAAGGTAGGCACCTCTTCGTCGATCTAGATAAGAATCGGCTCAGGATGGCTATTCTTCCAGTGAGCCGTTGGACCTCCTTCTTGTTGACTGGTCGCCGCATATCGAGGATGGCCTGGATCTTCTCTGGGTTTGCCTCGATTCCCCATTGGATTACTAAGAAGCCCAGAAACTTTCCCGCAGTAACGCCAAAGGCGCACTTATGGGGATTAAGCTTGATCTGATGACTTCGAAGGTTGCTGAAGGTTTCTTCTAAGTCGGTGACGTGGTTGGTAGTGTGGATGCTCTTAGTAAACATGCCATCCACATATACCTCCATATTACGCCCAATCTGGTCCTTGAAGACCTTATTCATCAACCTATGATAAGTGGCTCCGGCGTTCTTTAGCCCAAAGGGCATCACTTTGTAGCAATAAATGCCTTTATCCGTGATAAAAGAAGTATTTTCCTCATTCGTCGGGTCCATCTTTATTTGGTTGTAGCAAGAGAAGGCGTCCATAAAGCTCAGGAGTTTATGCCCGGAGGTAGAATCCACCAGCTAGTCGATCCGCGGCAGAGGAAAGCTATCCTTGGGACATGCTTTGTTAAGATCAGTAAAGTCGAAGCAGATTCACCAACTTTCACTTGCCTTCCAGACCATAACTACATTCGCCAACCAACTTGGGTATTGAGCCTCCCGAATGTGGCCGGCAGCTAGAAGCTTGTTGACTTCCTCGTCTATGGCCCTTTGCCGCTCGGAGGCGAAGCTTCTTTTCTTTTGTCGAACAGGTCGATATTTGGTATCAATGTTGAGCTTGTGGGTTATCACCTCCGGGGGAATACTAGGCATGTCCGAGGCAGACCATGCAAAAATATATGAGTTAGCCCATAAAAAGGTGAGAAGTTCATTTTTTACTTCCAAAGGAAGAAGCTCACCGATTTGCACAGTCTTAGTGGGATCATCTCCCAATGGGTAAGATAGCAATTGCTCTGCCGATTCTCCTCTTCTTTCGGACTCCCCTGGGGTCGAATAATACCGGGGCAGAGGGAGCCACCATCTCCTGAGGACTAGGAGCCATATGATAACATAATTGTGGGAGGTTCTGTTCCCCAAGCATCTCTTCGACTCCTTGATTGGTTGGAAACCTTACCAGCCGGCGCCTGGTAGAGATGATTGCGTCCAAGAGGTTCAAACCGGGACGACCGAGGATAGCGTTGTAAGCCAATGGCACCCTGGTCACCAGGAACCTCATTAGGACTGTGCTTTGGTGAGGTGGCAATCCCGCTGTGACCAACAAGGTAATTTTGCCCTCCACCTTAACAAAATCTCCAGTGAAGCCAACGAGGGGAGTTGCCACGGGTGACAAAAAATCAGGGGACAGACCCATCCGAATAAAGGCATCATAAGTAAGTACGTCTGCTGAACTTCCACTATCTATAAGTATTCTTTTTACATGATGTTTAGCAATCGTCATGGAGACGACTACACTCATCACTTGGAGGATCCCCTCCTAGCTCCCTTTCAAAATAGGGATTTACATCTTCTACTCTCTCTCCCCCCTGGGTCTTTTAGTTGACGAGGCCGCCCCCTAGGATAGCATGCCCACCGTTTGCTCCGTTGGAGTGTTGTCGATGCCAGCTTGAGCAGACGGAGGTCCCATCAAAGGTGAAATAGTAGGAGTTCCCTTCTTGACGAATTTTCCAAGGTAGCCCTGTTGAATGAGCTCTTCAATGGCGCATTTCAAGTTGTGACATTCGTCGGTGTCATGGCCGTAGTCTCTATAGAAACGGCAATAGTGACTCCGATCGCGGGCAACGCCTGCTTTCAGAGGAGGGGGACGCCGGAGATAAGACTCGCCTTCTATCTCCATAAGAATATGAGATCTCGGGGCAAGGAGAGGGGTGCAGCTCCCTTCTTCAGTAGGCTGGTTCTGGCGTCAACTATCTGGACAACGCAGGGATTCGAGCTTCTTGGGGGGAGGTCTGCTTGACACCTCCCAGAACGGCTTCTTGCCAACCGCTCGATCAGCATCCCTTTGGGTATGATCGGCCTCATCAGCACGGATGTACTATGCGCCCGATCCAAGAGCTCAGCATAGGAGCTAGGCGGTCTCTTATCCAAGGAATAGGTAAAGCGAGAGGGACGAAGCCCCTGCTTTAAGGCTAGGGTGGCCACAGTATCATCTAGATGGTATACCTCCAGCACCGCAGCCTTAAACTAAGCTTGAAATCTTTCAAGAGCTCGCCCTCCATTTGCTAGACAAAGAAGAGGCTGTCGACTACTCGAAGAATTTGTGACAGGCATCGAATTATGCCAAAAAGGCCTTTTCCAGCTGCTGAAAAGAGTCAATGCTGCGCGGGAACAACCTAGAATACTAGGCACGGGCAGCCTTCCGAAGAGTAGCTGAGAAGGCGATACATAATAAGGCATCTGTGGCCCCTTGGACCTGCATAAGGGACTTATAACTCTCCAAATGGTCCAATGGGTCAGTAGTGCCATCATATGGGTCTAGTTGAGGGAGACGGAACCGGTGGGTATGCGCTCCTCCATGATCCGGCAAGTGAGAGGGGGGCGGGAATCATATTCCATCCCCGAATGATCATGCAGCTTTTGACTAAGCTCCTCCAGACGCCGATTCTGCTCTTCCAGGCATCTTTTCATCCTATCATTAATATCTTCCTCTACAGATTCAGATGAGGAAGAAGTTGGATATTGAGGTTGTGATGATATGAACTTCGGGGCTCCTTCCCTCTTCGGTGCTCATAACCACCGGAGCGGAGAGCAGAAGACCTCGACCTCTTGAGGCTCTCCTGGCGATGGCGTCCGGAAGGAATTTGATGGTGGGAATGTTCCTTATGAGAGGACTTTTTATGTGCAGACTGCTGACTAATTAGGGCAGCAGTCTATGATAGTGCAGGAAATTTGGCTTGTCGATGAGCAGCTGCGGGTTGTTGTTCTTTCAACTCACGGACCACCCCAATGAGGGCTTGAACCTGCTGAGTAAGGTGAGCCAACTGTTCATGCGGGGCGACCGATATTATAGGTGGTGAGGAAATAGGAGAGCTAGTTTCTGATAGATCCGTCTGAGAGGAATGCCCCCAGGGGGATCAGAGGAGGCTTCCTGAACATATGTTGGCTCCATCCAATCTTCCAGAGAAGATCTTCTAGAGAAGGGCTAAAGGAAGGCAAGCTTCTTGACACTGTGGCCCCTACCTGGTGCGCCAACATATGATGTGGCTAGTAAAGAGCCACATGATAAAAACGATACTGGGCCCTTAGACGGCCCCAGGGCTAACTCTAGACAGCCCGGAGATATTGGGCCCCTAGAACGGCCCCAGGGCCAGCTCTAGGCGGCCCAGGGATACTGGGCCCCTAGACGGCCCCAGGGCCAGCTCTAGGCGGCCTAGGGATACTGGGCCCCTAGAACGGCCCCAGGGCCAGCTCTAGAAGGCCCAGAGATACTTGGCCCCTAGACGGCCCCAGGGCCAGCTTTAGGCGGCCCAGAGATACTTGGCCCCTAGACGGCGCCAAGGCCAGCTCTAGGCGGCCCAGAGGTGCTTAGCCCCTAGACAACCCCAGGGCCAATCCTAGGCGGCCCTGACAATACCTGGCCCTTAGACGGCAGTAGGGCCAGCCCTAGGCAGCCCCAACGATACTTAGCCCCTAGACAGCGCCAGGGCCAACCCTAGGCGGCCCCAACGGTACTTGGCCCCTAGACGGCCCTAGGGCTAGCTCTAAGTGGCCCCGAGATACTTGGCCCCTAGACGGCCCCAGGGCCAGCTCTAGACGACCCCGAGATACCTGGCCCCTAGACGGCCCCAGGACCAGCTCTAGGTGGCCCCGAATACCTGGCCCCTAGACGGCCCTAGGGCCAGTCCTAGGGGGCCCTAACGGTACTTGGCCTCTAGACGACCCCAGGGCCAGCTCTAGGCGGCTCCAAGATACTTGGCCCCTAGATGGCCTCAGGGCCAGCTATAGGCGGCCTCGAGATACCTGGCCCCTAGATGGCCCTAGAGCCAATCCTAGGTGGCCCCAATGGCACTTGGCTCCTAGACGGCCCTATGGCCAGTCCTAGGCGGCCCCAACGACACTTGGCCTCTAGACGGCTCTAGGGCCAGTCCTAGGCGGCTCCGAGATACTTGGCCCCTAGACGGCCCCATGGCCAGTTCTAGGCGGCCCCAACGGTACCTAGCCCCTAGACGGCCCCATGGCCAGTTCTAGGCGGCCCCAACGGTACCTATCCCCTAGACGGCCCTAGGGCCAATCCTAGGTGGCCCCAACAGCACTTGGCCCCTGGATGGCCTTAGGGCCAGTCCCAGGCGGCCCCGATGGCACTTGATCCCCAAACGGCCCCAGGGCCAATCTCGGGCGCGATTCTTCTTCCAGAACCTCACAGGTCTGACAAGATAGGGGACATCATTTCGGGCATCCTTTTCAAAGGATCTTAGCCCAAAGGTTATTAATAGCATTTAATGACTCTGGCTAAATAAGTATCAAAAGGCGATCACCTGCTATAAAGTATCAATCACTTCGAGTCAGAAAAGCCACTAAGGCCCAAAAAGTCATTAGCAGAATTAATGACTCTGGCTAATAAGTATCAAAAGGCGATCACCTGCCATAAAGTATCAATCATTTCGAGTCAGAAAAGCCACTAAGACCCAAAAAGTCATTAGCAGAATTTAATGACTCTGGCTAAATAAGTATCAAAAGGCGATCACCTGCCATAAAGTATCAATCACTTCGAGTCAGAAAAGCCACTAAGGCCCAAAAAGTCATTAGCAGAATTTAATGACTCTGGCCAAATGAGCATTAAAAGCCGATTATTCCTGAAAAAATACTGATGATGTCGGAATAATGGATGTGGATCTAATCCAACCAGCTCTGACATTCTATATACAAAAATACTAACACGTCAGGATATTGGGAGGAAAGCAAAGGGAAATACTGATAAAGGGGACTAAGAGTAAACCGAGGGGGTAAGTCTTCTAAGCCAAAAAAAAACACCCACTTCTCACACACATACCTCTTCTAAAGAAAAAACTACTGCTGTGTTCCTGGTGGCTAACTTGAGCGTCGGAGGGTCCCCAACTGGAATCCCCAGTCCTGGGACTTCTTGCAGGATCTCGAAGACGAAGGATCGGGTGACTGTCGCTCAAGAACATCAGCTCAAAGTGACCAGGCATCAACACATATCATCATAAAAATTTTGTGCTGACATTTGGGTGCAAAAATTAGTCAGGGACATACAAAGATTGATAAAAAAAAGAAATCTGAAGACTTATCAGACTGGTACCAGGATGATAAGTTTCTAATGATGCTTGCAGATATCTGAATAAATTTTCAGAGAATGTACAGAAGTATATTCTTTTACAGATTTTTCAAAATAACAAGGGACAGAGTTAATTTGAAAGCAAACAACAGCCAAACAAAAACTTGATGGTTTCACATCTAATCATGTAAATTGTACAGAGTCAACTCTACTGCCAAAGGATTAAAGAAGTAACAACTATGGAAAGAAAAATGTCTGTTCAACAAGTATAATAATCAAGTGAAACCTCCAGTTCCCACAGAAAATGATCCAATATGATTACATAGATGAGACGAGGTAAAATTATTAGAAGACAGTTTTACTTTAAAAAAAAAATCTGCCAAAGCCAAAAGACTAAGGCCCTGTTTGGGATAGTTGCTGGGGGGACCAACAGCAGTTGTTTCCCATTAGCTATGTGAGGTAGCTGGGGCCAACAGCTTTCCCAAATAGAGCCTAAGAGAAGCATGTATAAAATATCATTTACTTTATCATCTCAATCCTTATCTACCAGGTTGTTTCCTTCTGAGCAGAATTAATTTGGTAGTTCAAATAAGTGAAGAGAAATTTACTTGCATGGTTGTTGAAGGGCTGAGTTTGATGTGCATAATAGGATGTTTAGTTACTTAGAGGCTTGGTATAGTCCAAAGTTAAAAGGAAAGAAAAATTGGTTCAATATATTGGCCTTTTTTCACATGAAGCTGAAAAAAGTCACTTTGTGTGTTTGTTATGGTGGTTCAAAAGATGTCATGTCAACATGATATGCAGATTGCTAGGAAACAATTTATGGATGATGCAACACAAATCACTATGTAAATGCCAATCAACATATCTCTATGCATCATTCGCATCTCAAGCCCATATTTGCATAGATACATAGGTAGATTGATTAGTCAACAAAAAAAGGCATAAAGAAAGATAAAATATTTAATTCACGTTCATGCATGCAATGAAGTTCTAGATGATTATGAAGCCAAACTTGGCCATATGCATTGCGAAAAGGCATATGAGATTATAAATAAATGGGTCTTATCTTCATCACAAGTTGGCTCAGGTTGGTTTAATGTCAATGATATTAGTATATATTATCAACTATCTGAAATAATATTAAACCAAAAGGCAATTTGGCTCTTATACTTAAAGGTAGAAATTGAATATATCATACATTTTCTGCGATAAATGGTATTACAATACATGCAAAATTTCAAAAGCGCATTTTTTAATTGTTTAAGGTGTACTGATGTTTAATTAATTGGTGTTTAGAATATGCTTAAATGAACAGGCAGTAAACTGAGATGGTATTCAAGACTATCCAGTTTTGGCTTAAAAATGTAATATTGATCATATTTATTTGTGCCTTAAATAAAAGAAGGGATATTTGGATGATGATTTTAAACCTTTCTCTACATGTCTAAGTTGGACTTGATTACGAATTTTAGAACGCAGAACTCCATTATAAATCTCGTTAAAAGTCATGGTCATAAAATGATTTAACAATTACTCAATCGATCCAGTAAACAATTCTTGTAATTTGAAACATTTTAAATCTATGATGTTGTCCTAAGGCACTGAATGTAATTTAAGGCCTTGACATAATTATATAAACTTTATCCCCCCAAAAAGTACATAGTGGTTAAATTTTGAAGCACTGATGGAAAACCTATATTAAGGGTAGCCCTCATTCATGTGTTGCGAGTCTAGTTATATATTTTGAACTCGTGATCTCTAGGTTACAATGGAACAACCTCAACGTTGCACCAAGACTCACCCTAGATGGAAAACCTATTTTACGAATTATCATATTCAATAACTTATATATATATATATAATTTAATAGATAGGAACAAAAATTTTGAACTTTGTAAGTAAAGTAGTAAATGATGTTTGCTTGTACCATGGAGTTCCATAAATAACATTGATATGGCTGACGTAGCCACGAGAACAATTATGGCAAAATTAAAATTTTAAGGCGGCCCCGCCCCCGGCATCTTCAAGTCGGCCAAGTCGGCCCCGACCTTCCCTGGTCGGCCTCGCTCGGCACTGGCATCTCCAAGTCGGTCGAGTCGGCCCTGACCTTCCCTGGTTGGCCCCGCTCAGCCCCAGCATCTCCAAGTCAGCCGAGTCGGTCCCGACCTTCCCTGATCGGCCCCACTCGATCCCGGCAACTCCAAGTCGGCCGAGTCGGCCCCAACCTTCCCTGGTCATTCCCGCTCGGCCCCGGCATCTTCAAGTCGGCCGAGTCGGCCCCGACCTTCCCTGATCGGCCCCGCTCGGCCCCGGCATCTTCAAGTCGGCCGAGTCGGCCCCGACCTTTCCTGGTTGGCCCCGCTCGGCCCCGGCATCTCCAAGTCGGCCGAGTCCGTCTCGACCTTTCCTGGTCGGCCCCGCTCGGCCTCGGCATCTCCAAGTCGACCGAGTCGGCCCCGACCTTCCCTGGTCGGCCTCGCTCAGCCCCGGCATCTCCAAGTCGGCCGAGTCGGCCCCGACCTTCCCTGGTCGGTTCCACTCTGTCTCAGCATTTTCAAGTCGACCGAGTCAGCCCCAACCTTCCCTGGTCGGCCTCGCTCGGCCCTCGCATCTCCAAGTCATCCGAGTCGGCTCCGACCTTCCCTGGTTGGCCCGCTTAGCCTCAGCGTCTCCGAGTCGGCCAAGTCGGCCCCGACCTTCCCGGGCCGGCCCCACCCCGGCTTCTGTAGGTTAGCCGAGCCAGTCCTGCTCGGCCTCGGCGCTCTTAGGAGGGTCAAGGCTGCCCCAAGTTGATCCCAGAACGGTCCTGGCAGTTCACACCGCCGTCCTTCTGACGCGCGCCGCCTGGCATCCCCAGGCCCAACTACCCACTGGCCATGCCGCTGATGGGACAAGACCTAACTACCTGTTAGCCCTACTGACTGATGGGACATAGCCCACTAACCACCGTTTTTCTCTCTTCGATGGGACAGACCCACGGACCAGCCCAAATTCATGCAACCCCACGAACCCCGCAGACATTCCTTCCTTACAGAACTCCACGTGGTTGTACAGGTGTCAACCCCCTATAAAAGGGTAAGTCCACTTAGAAATAAGGTACGCAAACTCATACACTCGCTACCCTAATACCCAGAAGGGGATTCCTCTCTTTCTGAGATCTCATTTTTCTCCCAGAGTTCGTCTGAGCTTTCCCTCAGCTGTGGCCCAGGTTACTGACTTGAGCATCGGAGGGTCCCCACCGGAGCACCCCTCCGGTCCTGGGACTTTTTGCATGCCACTCGATCAGGCGTAGGACGACGGATTAAGCGGCTCTCTTCTCCCAATGTTCAAGACCAGTGATCAGGCGTCATCAGATTGGCGCGCCAGAAAAGGGGTGCAGGCAAGAAAAGAAGGCCTAAACCCTACAGTATACTTCTCTTCTCTCTTCCTCTCTCAACAATGGTGATGACACGAGCTCAGGATGCCTCAGTCAGCCACCCCGGGGGGCATCTTCCCCGACTAAGCTGCAGGGGACCAACTTACCTATCGATGATCCTCCCATCATTCCCCCTCAACCAGAAGTGGTTTCCCCGGCTGCGGAGCAGCTGGCAACCCTCACTCGGCAAGTTCAGACCCTCACCGCCATGGTCCACGGACTTCAGTAGCAGCAGTCCGTGGCTACCCAACATCAGACAGCTCTCCCTGCAAGTCAACAATCTGCAAGGGGAGGTTCTCCTCAATGAGAGGCCGGTCGTCACCGAGCTTCTCCAAGGAAGCCTCACCGCGAGTCCCTCAAGAGACCGCGATCTCCAGATTGTGGCCCGAGCAAGTTTCCTCCAGAGTCGCCCCACCAAGAGGAACCAAAGCAGAAATCCCATCTTCTGCGTCCTTCTCTTCTTCTTCATCTTCCTCTTCCTCAGCCTTCAAGCTGTCTCGGAGGGCCCCGGCAATCAACCATCAGGCGGAGGAGCGCCTGGACGAGTACAATCGGAGACTAGACGAGCTCGCCAGGAAAATCAATAACCAACCGAAGGAGGAGTATGACACCCGTCCTCCTTATACTCGCCGAATACTAGAGGAACCTGTCCCCTCTAGATTTTGATTCCCCCAGATAGATCCGTACGATGGCACGACGGATCCTCTCGACCACCTCGAAAGCTACAAGGCCATGATGCAGGTCCAGGGTGCGTCAGATGCCCTACTCTGCAAAGCTGTCCCTACTACTCAGCGGAAGGCTGCTCGCGCGTGGCACTCGCGCCTGTCCCCCCATAGCATCGTCTCCTTCTGAGAGCTGGAAAAGGCCTTTCTGGCACATTTTGATGCTTGCCGGTGAATCCCGAGGGTCGCAGACAACCTCTTCTCTGTGCGCTAGAAGGAGGGGGAATCGCTGCGGGACTTCGTTTCCCGGTTCAAAACCGCCGCCCTTAAGTCTACCATCTAGACGATGCGGTGGCTACACTGGTGCTGAAGCGGGGACTCCTCCTGTCCTACTTCACCTTTTCTCTGGACAAGAAGCCCCTGGGTTCCTACTCCGACCTTCTCCTTTGAGCTCAGAAGTACATCTGCGCGGATGAGGCCGACCTCACCCGCCAGGAATCATCAAGGAGCTCCAACCGCAAGCCTGATCGCCCTGAGCCGAGCAGGCCCTCTCGCCACCGGCGGCCTAACCCGCCTCGCGACCCGACAACAGGCGTTGAAGCCCCATCCCCGACGAGAGCAAGCTCATGCCTCTCCTCGCCCCTCGATCACACATCCTGATGGAAATCGAGGGCGAGCCTTATCTCCAGCGCCCTCCTCCTATGAAGAAAGGTCCTCCCGCGATAAGAGCCATTACTGCCGATTCCATCAGGATTACGGCCACAACACTGACAGCTGCTACAGCCTAAAGCGGGCCATCGAGGAACTCATCCAGTGGGGCTACCTCGGCAAATATGTCCAGAAGGGGCCACAACCATTTCCGGCACTCATAGGACCCCCACCTGCTCAAGCCGCTATCGACAACACCCCCACGGAGCAGATAGTTGGAATGGTGTCCTGGAGAGCGGCTTCCGCATCTAAGCAACTGAGAGGGGAAGAGCGTCGGGTAATGTAGTTCTTGGGGGGGGACCAGTGAATTTTGAGAATGTAAACAATGAAGGCATCGCCGTCTCCATGACGATCGCCAAGGACCCTGTAAAAAGGATATTGGTTGATAGTGGCAGCTCAGCTGACATCCTTACTTATGACGCTTTTGTTCGGATAGGATTGTCTCTAGACTCTCTTCAGCCTGTGGCAACCCCTTTGGTCGGATTCACCGGAGATTCGGTAAGGGTTGAGGGTGAGATATCCTTTCCTGTGACAGTAGGGATACCACCATGCCAGAGCACAGTGATCATGAAGTTCTTGGTTGTGCGGGTCCCCTTGGCATACAACGCCATTCTCGGGCACCCAAGCTTAAACTTATTGGATGCGGCGGTTATCTCCACCCGATGCCTGCTGGTGCAATTCCCTACTAGCGGAGGAGTTGGGGAGATGAAAGGTGAGATCGGCTCAGTTCTGCCCTGCTATCACACGGCGTCAAGCCCCTTGGAGGCTGAGCCGGTCCCAGAAGCCCTTGACCCTAGGAAGTCCGACAGAAGAGGGGAGCTGGCTGAGCACCTCCTGGCCTTTCCCCTTGGGGACGATCCGGCGAGGACCGTGCGCATCGGCAGACTCCTCCCTCAGAGGATCGCGATCGCCTCTTAACCTTCTTGCAGGTCAACTCAAACGTTTTGCTTGGTCAGCGTCTGAGATGCCCGGCATCCCTCCAGAAGTAATCACCCACAAGCTCAACATCGATCCGAAGCACCGTCTGATCCGCCAGAAGAAGAGGAGTTTCGCTCCCGAGCGGCAAAAGGCCATCGATAAGGAGATCAGCAAATTGCTCAGTGCCGGCCACATCCGAGAAGCGCATTACCCTAGCTGGCTGGCCAATGTGGTCATGGTACGGAAGGCAAACGGGAGCTGAGGAATCGCATCGACTTCACCGACCTCAACAAGGCGTGTCCGAAAGATAGTTTTCCCCTGCCAAGGATTGACCAGCTGGTGGATTCTACCTCCGGCCACGAGCTCCTCAGCTTTATGGACGCCTTCTCCGGATATAATCAGATAAGGATGGACCCCAGTGATGAAGAGCACACATCCTTTGTGACAGAAAAGGGGATTTATTGCTACAAAGTGATGCCTTTTGGTCTCAAGAACGCGGGGGCGACCTACCAAAGATTGATGAACAGGGTATTTCAGGATCAGCTAGGTCAAAACATGGAAGTCTACGTGGATGACATGCTGACCAAGAGCATTCATGCTTCTGATCATGTTTCCGATCTAGAGAAACTTTCAGCAACCTCCGCTGCTTCTAGGTCAAGCTAAACCCCAAGAAATGTGCCTTCGGAGTCACAGCAGGCAAGTTCCTGGGCTTTATGGTGACTCAGCGAGGGATCGAGGCGAACCCAGAGAAGATCAGTGCATCCTCGATATGAGGCCACCATCCAGCAAGAAGGAAGTATAGCGGCTAATGGGGAGGGTGATGGCTCTAAGTCGTTTCCTCTCCAAATTGGCCGAGAGATGCTTGCCCTTCTTCAAGGCCCTATGGAAGGTAAACAGTTTTGAGTGGACGGACGACTACCAGAAAGCCTTCAACGGCCTGAAGGCGTTTCTGTCTTCTCCTCCGCTCCTGTCCAAGCCAAGAGACGGGGAGAGTCTCTTCCTATACCTAGCTGCTTCTTCGGAGGCCGTTAGCTCAGTATTGGTGCATCTCGATGTTGATGGAACCCAGAGGCCAGTCTATTACATGAGCAAGGTGCTCCACGACATGAAGGTCAGGTACTCCAAGACAGAAAAGATCATCTTCGCCCTGGTTGTCTCCGCCCGACGTCTCCGCCCATATTTTCAAGCCATCCTATTGTGGTGCTGACGGACCAGCCTCTCCGAGCCATCCTGGCCCGTCCGGACACCTCAGGCCAACTCGTCAAGTGGACCATCAAGCTAGGGGAGTTCGACCTCTCCTTCCAAGCATGGCCGACACTGAAGTCCTAAGTTCTAGCCGATTTTCTGGTTGAGTGCACTTGGGCGGATGAGGAAACCACGGAGGTTTCCGTGGAGCGGCACGAGCCCGAGCCGAGCAACGATGGGAAACCTGGATCCTCCATGTGGATGGCGCATCAAACTATCAAGGAAGCGGCGCCGGCCTCATTCTCACCGGGCCGAGTGGAGAGAGAGCGGAATGCGCCCTGCGGTTTATATTCAAAGCCACCAACAACTAGGCCGAGTATGAAGCTTTGCTGGCAGGATTAAGGCTAGCCCAGGAGTTAGGAGTAAGGTGTCTCAGAGCTTTCACCGACTCGCAACTCGTCTCCGGATAAATCAATGGAGAATACAAGGCGCGTGACCCTGCTATGACTCAATACCTGGGCAAGGTTCGGCTCTTGGTCTCCCTGTTAGCTTATTTCAGTATCAGTTACATTCCCTAGAGTGAGAACGCCAAGGCCGACATCCTCTCCCGTTTAGCTACCTCCGCCGATAGCATTGCACGAGACACCTACGTTGAGTACTTAGAAAGGCCCAGCATAGAAGATGGAGAGGAAGTCCTCCCGCTCACCCAAAAGCCTACATGGATGGATGCTTACGTTCGCTATCTCACCGATGGCACCCTCCTTGATGATCGTAATGAAGCCAAGCTGCTCAAGTGGAGGGCTTCCAAATTCATCCTCCTAGACGGACGTCTATACCGGAGGTCATTCTCTTACCCCTTGCTCAGATATATAGGACCTGCCGACGCCGACTACATCCTTAGAGAAATCCATGAAGGCATCTGCAAAATCACCTGGGGGCAGGTCCCTAGCCCAGAAGGCCCTCCGTTAGGGATATTTTTGGCTCACCATGAGAGAGGATGCTGCCAAGTTAGTTCAGAAGTGCTATGGCTGCCAGCGCCATGCACATATCTTGCATCAACCGTCTACACCGCTCAACCCGCTCTCAGCCCCTTGGCCCTTCGCTCAGTGGGGAATGGACATCCTTGGACCATTCCCCCCTGCCTCGGGATAGCGAAGATTCTTATTAGTAGCCATCGACTACTTCACCAAGTGGGTCGAGGTTGAGGCGCTGGCTAAGATCACCGAGAGTAAAGTCAAAGCCTTCTTCTAGAAGTCGATCATATGCCGTTTTGGCCTACCTCACACTCTCATCACGAACAATGGTCGCCAGTTCAACAATGAAGCATTCAAAGCTTTCTGCAATAAGCTGGGTGTTCGCCATCGATTCACCTCTGTTGGCCACCCCCAGACCAATGGGGAGGCCGAAGTTATGAACCATACCATTCTTAGGGGGCTCAGGACCAGGCTGGATGGATCCAAGGGTCGATGGGTGTAGGAGCTCCCCAGTGTGATATGGGCTTACCACACGACCCTCAAAGCCCCGATGGGCGAGACTCCCTTCAGTCTCATCTTTGGATCCGAAGCCATCATCCCTATTGAGATCAGACTGCCCAGTCTACGCATGGAGTCCTTCAATGAGGAAGACAATTCCACATTGATATGAGCCAACCTGGACTTTATCGACAAGGCACACGACCGGGCAAGGTTGCATATGGCGACCTTCCATCAGCGAGCAGCCAAATACTACAATGCCCGAGTTCGTCCCAAGGTTTTTCGCTACGGAGATCTGGTTCTAAGAAAGGCTGAAGTATCTAAGCCCACAGAGGGGGGCAAACTGTCCCCCAACTGGGAGGGTCCTTATCGCATCACCGAGACACTCCACCGAGGGCATACAGGCTGGAAGAGCTCGACGGACAACCCATTCCGCATACTTGGAACGCGGATAATCTCTGCCGATATTATCAATGATGTATCCCCCAGAACACAAGCAAAAAAAGAGCTCCCTTCCACAACCACAGCCTGCTCTCCCTTGCATCCAAGGACCAGATCTCACAAAAGGAACTCACCGGCATCGCAGCTAACGGGACACCACTCGGTCCGGCTTGGAGACGCCCCCGAATCGGTTCAAGTCCCTAACAGCTCCGTACCCGATCGAGTCATCCCTCGGGCGGCACACAAACCCCCGAGGCAGTTCAAAATGAGCTCACCAGCATTGCGGCTAACGGGACACCACTCGGTCCGGCTTGGAGATGCCCCCGAGTTGGTTCAAGTCCCTAACAGCTCCGTACCCGATCGAGTCGCCCTCAGGTGGCACACAAACCCCCGAGGCGGTTCAAAAGGAGCTTATCAGCATCGCGGCTAACGGGACACCACTCGATCTGGCTTGGAGACGCCCTCGAGTCGGTTCAAGTCCCTAACAGCTCCGTATCCGGTCGAGTCGCCCCTCAGACGGCACACAAACCCCCAAGACGGTTCAAAAGGAGCTCACCAGCATCGCGGCTAATAGGACACCACTCGGTCCGGCTTGGAGATGCCCCCGAGTCAGTTCAAGTTCCTAACAGCTCCGTACCCGATCGAGTTGCCCCTCGGGCGGCACACAAACCCCCGAGGTGGTTCAAAAGGAGCTCACTGATATCGCGACTAATGGGACACCACTTGGTCTAGCTTGGAGATGCCTCCGAGTCGGTTCAAGTCCCTAACAGCTCCGTACCCGGTCGAATCGTCCCTCGGGTGGCACATAAACCCCCGAGGCGGTTCAAAAGGAGCTCACCGGCATCATGGCTAATGGGACACCACTCGGTCCGGCTTGGAGATGCCCCCAAGTCAGTTCAAGTCCCTAACAGCTCCGTACCTGGTCGAGTCACCCCTTGAGCAGCATACAAACCCCCGAGGTGGTTCAAAAGGAGCTCACCAGCATCGCAGCTAACAGGACACCACTCGGTCTGGCTTGGAGAACCCCCGAGTCGGTTCAAGTCCCTAACAGCTTCGTACCCGATCGAGTCACCCCTCGGGCAGCACAAACCCCCAAGGCCATTCAAAAGGAGCTCACCAGTATCGCGGCTAATGGGACACCACTCGGTCCGGCTTGGAGATGCCCCCGAGTCGGTTCAAGTCCCTAACAGCTTTGTACCCGTTGAGTCGCCCCTCGGGCAGCACACAAACTCCCAAGGCAGTTCAAAAGGAGCTCACCAGCATCGCGGCTAACAGGACACCACTCGGTCCGGCATGAAGACGCCCCCCGAGTCGGTTCAAGTCCCTAATAGCTCCGTACCCAATCGAGTCGCCCCTCGGGCAGCAAAAAAACCCTCGAGGCAGTTCAAAAGGAGCTCACCGGCATCGCGGCTAACGGGACACCACTCGGTCCGGCTTGAAGACACCCCTGAGTCGGTTCAAGTCCCTAACAGCTTTGTACCCAATCGAGTCACCCCTCGGGCGGCATACAAACCCCCGAGGCGGTTCAAAAGGAGCTTACCGGCATTGCGGCTAACGGGACACCACTTGGTCCGGCTTGGAAACGCCCCGAGTCAGTTCAAGTCCCTAACAGCTTCATACATGATCGAGTCATCCCTCGGGCAGCACACAAACCTCCGATGCGGTTCAAAAGGAGCTCACCGGCATCACGGCTAACGAGACACCACTTGGTCCAGCTTGGAGATGCCCCCAAGTTAGTTCAAATCCCTAACAGCTCTGTACCCGGTCGAGTCGCCCCTCGGGCGGCACACAAACCCCCGAGATGGTTCTAAAAGAGCTCACCAACCCTTGCGATCTCCAAGAACAGGCCGAGTCGGTTTAGGCCTTCCCGGTCAAGCCCCACTCGGCCTCGGCATTTTCAAGCTGATCTCAGTGCTAAGTTGCCCTCGGATCGTTCTAGTTCTTAGAATATTCGAGCGCAGGCGAATCTCTTTTCAAACGGCCTGCGACGGCTCAAGGCATCCTAGGCAATTTCCTACGCGGTCGGCTTACACTTCGAAGACATATCTCAACATTGGCCAACCTGATACAACGGTTCAGCCATGACATTATCAACGTGTGCAACACTTAGAGTAAAGAGGCATCTCAGAAGAAAGGCCCTCTCTCGTCAATAGGTACAGGACCCATTTTATTGTTAGTCGCATGATGAAAATATTCAGCCCAGAGGAAACAAGAAACGAGCAAGACAAAGGACAAAAGCGTCTTCACAAAAAGTTCTTCTTCATTGATAATGAAATTGAAATACAAAATTTAGCCCGAGGCCGGTTACAAAAAAAGGAAAAGAAACAACAATTTTTTAGGGCTCGGATGGGCTCGGCTCTCCCTTGTCGTTCCCCTCCTCCACCGACTCCACATCAGATTCCCCGGGCCGAATTCCCTCGAGCTCGACAATGTCGATTTTAAGAGCCGCAGACACCTTAGTCTTGCACATCTCGAAGCCCTTGACGTAAGCATCGAGGCTGGCTTCGAGGACCTCCTTTCTGAACTTCGGCGAGGACTTGTAGCTGGAGACGGCCTGCCCCGCCTCGGCCTCGGCGCGCTGTGCCCTGGCCTCGGCCTCCTTGGCTCGGCCCTCGACTTCTTCGGCGCGCGCATTGGCCTCGTCCGCACAGGTCACGACCCCAGCCTTCTCGTGGCCTGCATCAACCGCCGCCCTCTCCACAGCAATGGCTCTCTCCGCGGCAGCCCGAGCCTCCTCATGCGCCTCCTCGGCCTCCCTCTCGGTGGTTGGAGCTGTTGTATTAGCTCCTCATTCTGCGCCGCGGTGGCCTTCAGCCGGTCCAAGACCAGCTCCAATCTGGCCTCGGCCGCGGATGCCCGACCACTCTCGGCCTCGGCCCGGCATTCTGCCTCCTTTATTCGGCCGCCCAGGTTCTCCTCCCGGGCCTTAGCCTCCTGGTGAAGTCGAGCGAGGCTCTGGGACTGCACCACACTCTCCTTCATGTACCTTTCGGCCTTTGTGAGCGCGTTCGAAGAGTGGACCACCGCCTCACGAAGGCCGATCGCGTCATTGGCCATCTGCAGCAAGGGGAACATGTTAACCCTAAGAGATTGGAGCATCCAAAGACACGTCCAGAAACAGAGAGAGCTCAGAAGATTACCTGGACAACGGCAACCATCACCATATCCAGGAGCGCGAAGTGGCTCAATCCCGCATCTCCTCCTCGGACTCGGCAGTCTGGACACCTGATAGAAGACGGGCGGCTTGCGCGGTGTCCGCCATTGAGTTGAACCTATGGACTAGCCGCATCGGCCCCTCCTGCGGACCTTCGACCCGAGGATGGGTCGAGTGGTGCACCAACCGCCGGGATGAGCTCTCCGGCCCATCCCTCTGCTCCCCGATCGCCTCCATCCTAGCATGGGATTTCTCGGTGACTGGCTCCCTCCCTCCGGCAGTGGGGGGAGCCCTCTCCATCTCCGTCTCGACGGCAGTCGGAGGGCTGATAGCAATTGTGACCTGCCCCACCTCGGGCACGTCGGCAGCGGCAGGAGCTTCCTCCTCAAGATCCACAACCACCACGGCAGCTCTAGGAGTGGCTGGAATCTCTCCCTCCTCTATCTCGGTCCCAGTCGGCCTCGGGACCACTTCTCCAGCCGGCGCTTCCTTAGCCGGCTCCCCTGTAGGCGTTGGAGCCTTGGGGACCTCAGCGGCCTGGGTCGGCTCAGCCTGCTCCCTCCTTCGAGCTTTCTTCGCCGGCCTTGATGTTTCCCCGACTGCCGGCCTCTTTTGCTTCAAGGGCGCCTCAAACTCTCCAGCGCAGAACTTCATCACTGCATCCAAAAACGAGAAGTGTTAACGACAGCATATAGCAATCCTCCGGTTAAGACAGAAGGAATCAAGCGTCGTGCTCACCGACCGCCGGGGCCAACTCGGCTTCTATTAGGTTCTCCTCAGACAGGAGTTCCTTGTAGCCAGGGATTTCGCAGTTGGACAACTGGGTGAAGAGTTCCCTATCTCTCTCCCCCACAGTGGCATTATCATTGGAGCTGGTGTCCGGCTCCACCCAGTTGGTCCTTACCCCCTCGATATGGGCAAATAGGAAGCGAGATTTTCATCCCCTAATCTTGGACGGAAGACCTAGGGGGAAGGCCCTACCTGGCCTGGCGGTGAAAGCCCACCAGGCCCCCTCACCTTGGCGACGGAGTATAAAACGCTCGGAACAATGATAACCCCGGCCGGGCCTCCTAAAATAGCAAAGGATAACAAAGGCGCAGATGATCCAAATCGAGTTCGGAGTCAACTGCACCGGCACTAGCCTATATCTATCTAAAAGGTTCAGGAAAAAGGGGTGGAGAGGAAGGCGCAGCCCGCACCGAAAAAACTCCTCATACAGAGCAACCCGATCAGGGTAGGTGGAGGTCACTCTATCTTCGGGCCCCAGCGCGGACAGATGAATGAAGCTGGGGACCATGTACTTGGCCCTAATGGCCTCTATGTCTTCAGGGGTTACGGTTGAGGCCACTCCGGATGGGCCTGCCGGATCATAACTCATCGCCGGAGGTTGTCTCGGATGGTGAGAGGACACAGGAACTGCCCTAATAGGGGAGGCTGAGGCGGACGGAGGCCCAGTCACCATTGGTCGACCGTGGATGGTGATTCCGCCCATCGGACGAGGAACCTGACGGGCTAGGGAGGTTTGGTCTTCGCTATCGGAAGGGGAAGATTCAACTACAGGCCTTTTACCCTCCCTAATGCACGACGGTCCATGGATGAAAAGGAAAGATGAAACTAACCTGGAAATCAAAGGGGATTTGGAGACAAAAGGGCTCAAGTCGCAGAAGAACTCAGGAGAAGGAAAGCTGGAAGAAAGCAATGGCAATGTAAAAGTTTTCCTAAGGCCCTTGGGGCGCTTTTATACCCCCATCTCCGAGCAATGATAATCGAGGTCCTACCACGTGGCGCTCTCCTATTGCACCAAAAGCTATCCGCCGGAAATCTCACCTGCGCCCGAGACGTGCCGCCTCGATTCGCCCCAAGGAGCGTGATCCCCGACCAATCGCGGGGCATAGAAAACGGAGAAACAATGATGGCCTTCACCTTTTTTCATTCCCCCAATAAGGCTTCCTCTTCGAGGTGTCTGGCGCTAGCGTCAGCCCCCACCTACCGCATGATTGTAGAAGATTTTCGAAGCAACACTGCCTCGGGACGATGCGCCAGCTTATCAAGCTATTAAAAGTGCACTAAAGAGCAATCATTTTTTGAATTCTCGCGCCCTCTCGCCCAAAGGGCAGCGGGCGCGTGGCCCTTCGCGCTTAGGAGTGGGGGGCATCTGATGTGGCTGACATAGCCACAAGGGCAATTATGGCAAATCAAAATTTTAAGGCGGCCCACCCCGGCATCTTCAAGTCGACTGAGTCAGCCCCGACCTTCCCTGGTTGGCCCCGCTTGGCCTCGACATCTCCAAGTCGGCCGAGTCGGCCCCGACCTTCCCTGGTCGGCCTCGCTCGGCCCCGGCATCTCCAAGTCGGCCGAGTCGGCCCTGACCTTCCCTAGTCGGCCCCGCTCAGCCCCGGCATCTCCAAGTCGGCCGAGTCGGCCCCGACCTTCCCTGGTCGGCCCCACTCGGCCTCGGCATCTCCAAGTCGGCCGAGTTGGCCCCAACCTTCCCTGGTCGGCCCCGCTCGGCCCTGGCATCTCCAAGTCGGCCGAGTCGGCCCCAACCTTCCCTGGTCGGCCCCGCTCGGCCCCGCATCTCCAAGTCGGCCGAGTCAGCCCTGACCTTCCCTGGTCGATCGAGCTGAGTCGGCCCCGACATTCCCTGGTCGGCCCCGCTCAGCCCCGGCATCTCCAAGTCGGCCGAGTCGGCCCCGACCTTCCCTGGTCGGCCCCGCTCGGCCCCGGCATCTTCAAGTCGGCCGAGTCGGCCCCGACCTTCCCTGGTCGGCCGCTCGGCCCGGCATCTTCAAGTCGGTTGAGTCGGCCCTGACCTTCCCTGGTCGGCCCCGCTCGGCCCCGGCGTCTCCGAGTAGGCCAAGTCGGCCCCGACCTTCCCGGGCCGGCCCCGCCCGGCATCTGTAGGTTAGCCGAGCCAGTCCTGCTCGGCCTCGATGCCCTCAGGAGGGTCAAGGCTGCCCCAAGTCGATCCCAGAATGGTCCTGGCGGTTCACACCGCCGTCCTTCTAACGTGCGCCACCTGGCATCCTAGGGCCCAACTACCCACTGGCCACGCCGCTGATGGGACAAGACCTAACTACCTGTTAGCCCTGCTGACTAATGGGACGTAGCCCACCAACCGCCGTTTTCCCCTCTCCGATGGGACAGAACCCATAGACCAGCCCAAATTCCCGCAACCCCACGAACTCCACGAACATTCCTTCCTTACGGAACTCCACGTGGTTGTGCAGGTGTTAACCCCTATAAAAGGGTAAATCCACTTAGAACTAAGGTACGCAAACTCATACACTCGCTACCCTAATACCCAGAAGGGGATTCCTCTCTTTCTGAGATCTCATTTTTTTCCCAGAGCTCATCTGAGCTCTCCCTCAGCTGTGATCCAGGTTACTGACTTGAGCGTCGGAGGGTTTCCACCGGAGCACCCTCCGGTCCTGAGACTTTTTGCAGGCCACTCAATCAGGCGCAGGACGACGGATTAAGTGGCTCTCTTCTCTCGATGTTCAAGACCAGTAATCAGGCGTCATCAAACATATAGCAGACGATAGTAAATTCAGCAATAATCAAACTAAATCTATGGATCTCAATGTATAAGCAACAACATCAAATTCCAAAAGAATAGATCATGATCAATTTTCACTAAAAATTATAAATAAAAACATACCGAGCTTTTAGAAATCGCTATTCTTCTGTCTCTTCTCACATTCTCCCAGCTCTATTAATGTCCAAACACGAGAATATATATCAACAATTCCCATTATCATCCAAACCAGGGGGCAATTTCCCAAACAAAATCCGCCAATCTGATCTCCCCATTTCCCAAATCTCCTATCATTTCAATCTACCACAAAATGATCCCATGCCCATCCCCATTGTGATCTCTCCACTCACGAATCCAACCCTGTGGATGGAAATTCCGAGTAGAATAAACAATAAGAAAAAAATCTAAACCCACGAATTTCTCAATAAACTCAATTCTTTATCCTATTCATTGCCGACGTACGAAGATAGCTTGATTCTGCCAAGGTATGAGGATGACTCAATCCTGCTGAGGTTCAGAAACAATTCGGCTCTGCCAAGATTCAGAGTGGCAATCGATAGCGCTAAACGGGGGATCAAGGGGGCACATGTAGGGCTGCAATCGAGCCGAGTCGATCCGAACTTTTTCGTGCTCAAGCTTAGCTTATTAACAAATACTCGAGCTCGAGCTCGTTTACAAAAAGCTTGGGCTCGACTTGAACTCGCTCATTTGGTATGATTAGAAAACTCAACAAGCTCAACTTAGAAAAAGCTCGTTTCAAGTTTGAGCTTGAATTGAGCTCGTTTCAAGCTCAACTCAAATTAAGCTTGTTTAAAGCTTGGCTCGAAAAAAAAAAAAAAAACCTCGATTCTTAAATCCCAAAGAGTAGTCAGAAAAGATGAAAAGACAAAAAAGTTGAAAGGACATCTTGTTCACGAGCTCCTAATTGAGCTAGCTCGCGAGCTTCTAATAGAGTTGTCTTACAAGCTCTTAATCGAGCTATCTCGTGAGCTTCTAATCGAATATGCTCTTGTGCTCAAGCTCGGCTCGTTTATCAAATGAGCTCTAAAATGAAGCTCAAGCTCGGCTCGCATGACGAGATGAACATGAATGAGCTTTTATCGAGCCGAGCCTCAAGTAGCTCGTGAGCGGCTCAACTCAATTACAGTCCTAAGTGCATCATGGAAGGGAAAAAAAAAGAGTATATTTTAATAAATTATTAAATATTAAATTGACGGATGGATAACGAATTTCAACGTGATTTTTGGTGCCATATTGGATAGAACCAAAATAGCGTTTTCGTTGTTTAAAGGTAGAAATCAAAAGGAAACAAGGGGGAAGGTCAGAGTGCGCCAGCAAACAAAGTAATATTTCCCGGCTTCCCACCGCCTCTGCCCTAACCCTCTGTTTGGATGGAGAGAAAACTAGGAAGGAAAGAAAACTAAGAGAGAAAATGAAATTTATCTTGTTTGATGGAAAGAAAAGTTGGGAGGAAAAAAAACTAAAGGAAAAATAAAGGAAAAAAGTGATGGGCCCTACATAAAAGTTTTTTCTCTGAAACCGAAGAGATTTCGAAGAGAAAACTCAAAAGTGTTTTTTTTTTTTTCATTCCAATATTGATCCTTCCAAAAAAAAGCAATCGATGTATTTTTTAATCATCTATAACAAAAATATTATTATCATGATAAATTATCAACTTTTCTCTCTTCTCTTTTTTCTTACTCATCCAAACAAAAAAAAAAAAAATATTTTCTTCCTTCAAATTTTTTTTTCTTTTCTTTCCTTCCACTTTTCCTCCATCAAAGAGAGCATAAACGCCCGGCCCATGAGGTCCAGGAAGGTTTCAAACTACAAAGCATCTCGCTCTCTCCTGGACGAACACCAGAGGGATTTCCACTCCGATCCCAATCCATGGAAGCAGCCGTGGCTCCAAGCAGCGCCGGGCCATGCCTCGGCCTCTCTTCCTCGAGCCTCCCGAGATCTGCGCGGCGCCCGATCTTTTCCACCGCTTCCTTTCCATCTATTGCTTCTTCTCTCATCACGCCCCTTCTCCCCAAGAATTTGTGCTGCAGGGCTTCTCTGGCTGCAGATCCCCGAGTGCCCGCGGCCGAGGCAAGTCTTCTTCCTGGTTCTGTGTGGATTTTTCACAAACAGAAGCGGTGGCTTCTATTTGTACCGTGCTTTTGATTTTAGGGAAAAAAAACCGCATTTTATAATCAGAATGGAACTTTAGGCCTCATTTTATCTTCAATATGGGTAAATCTTATTGGGAAAAAACACTTATATTGTATCACATGACCTACGGCTCTAGGTTTTGTTGTGTATTTAGCTTTACGATTGAGATAGACTGTTCAAGAATTTTTTTTGTTTTTTAATTCTTAGGTAAAGAAGACTTATGTTGAAGAGATCGCAGACATGGAATCATTCAGCTTGATGAATTTGTCGCCGTTGGATGGCCGTTATGTTCAAAAGGTCAAAGATTTGCGGCCAATCTTCAGCGAGTATGGGTTAATCCGGTATCGTATTATAGTTGAGGTGAGATAATATTTCAAACCTGATCTGTTTTCGGAATATCAGTTGTTGATGGTGATGTATTTATAGCTTGGTTGCGTTATTCTCAATTTGTATGTCTTACAGCACTGATAAGTTCAAAAATATTTGTTATTCCTGTATGTCTTACAGCACTGATAAGTTCAAAAATATTTGTTATTCCTGGTCCAGTGTTCGGCTATCAAGTGAGTCATTGATTTATGTCTTGCCATTAATTGTTATCTTATTTTATAATCCTTCCATATTTTTGCTACTTTATTAGTTAAACAAACTCCTAGAGTCCTAAGACATTTGTTTTTTTGAAGGCATTTTTCTCTTTTTATTCTTAGAAAACAGGCTGCTAGTCGTAATGCTTTATTTTAAGTGGTTAGAATCTAACTGAGCCACTCAGAACCATGGCATATAATTTAAATATTTTTAACAGCAGTATCCCTCACTAATTCAGAAACAACTTTATAGACACCAGAATGCATGATGATCAACAAAGTCCTTTTAAAGGGAGTTTATAATCTACGCCTTGTTGCTTGCATTGATGACCTGTTTAAGATCTTTCAGTGATCTTGACTTGTTAGATAGCAAACAGCAAAATATTTCATGTTTTAATATTGAAGTACTCTAGGGACATAACTTAGTTCTGATGTAACTAAAATGTCATGTTAATTTCCTAAAGTTTCATTGGTTATCACTGGTATTTACTGGTCAATAGTCATTAATTAATTAAAGTCTTATTTTGTTATTCGTTTGATTGAACTGAAGTTGGCCATATATGTGGTTATTTAGCATTTCTAGTCTCTTTGTGAATCATGCTTCCTTTTATCCATTCAAAATGTAGAATTGTTCATCATGCATGATGGTATTTAGCTTTAAGCAATGTGAAAGAATTAAGCTATGGTTATTGTATAATATACAATCGTTGAGCTCTTCATCATATTTGTCCAATGGGACTTCATATCCACATATGATGTAACTAAAATGTCGAGATATTTAGTGAAGACTCGATTTTGGAAGAACAATAAGTAAGTTTGAGGAGGATTTTGCATGAAGATATCTGATGTAAGAATAGATAATGAATTTTGGTCAAATTGAGCAGTTAGAGCATGCCATCCGGTACTGTCAGGGACGTTGGTTGTAGTAGAAACCATGGTTTTGAATATTGGATTGTGCCAATCCATAGTAGACATAACTGAGTGTCGATACCAAAACGTGTACCGTGCCAACATTGTGCTGGTGGGTACCAAAGCCAATGCTTAAAACCTTGGAAGAAACAAACAGATGTTTGATGAACTTGATTCCTTGATGGTCTATAGAGGCATGTAACCTCCAAATCACTTTTAAACATTTAAAAATGCCTTGCTGAAAGCATAATGAAACAATTGATGAATATGATTCCTCAATATATCCACCATCTGACCTTTAACTATTAACATATGCCTTATTCTTTAAATGAGTTTTGACTTCTTTTTTCACTTTTTTTCTTTTCTGGGATCTTGGAGTTAGGACTTTGTTATGTAAGGAGATGTTATCTGTGGAAATTTAGTGGACTTTTGGTGGACTTGTTTTTTACGGTCAACTCATCTGATTCGACAGAGAAAGAAATAGTTCATATGATTTAGGTCAAGTATATGATGGAGAATATGCCAATCCTTGCATATAAGGAAATTATAGGTGGAGGAAATAATGGATCCTAGTAGGATATCTAATTACCTGTATTCCTGTGTTAATACTTTAAGCTGTGCAAGAATTGTGCATAGAATATGCCTATGCTGATAATGAGGCAGGAAAGCTAGATTTGTTTAATCAACTAGCAGGAATCACATTTTACTAATACAACTAGATGTGTAGAATAGTGTTTGTCAACCACTGAATAATAGTCTAGCTTTGACGGAACCATGTTGGGAGACATGCAGAAACCTATGATGCTCTTGTGAAAGAGAGGAGAGATCATCAAGAATGTTGTGAAGGAGTGGTTCATAGAGTTGTGACAGGTGAAGCTAAAGTTAAAATATATGGCACTAGGAGATTGCAAAGTAGTTTTTGGTTAGTCTTTGAAACTATTTATTATAAGCGGATGAGTTTTGGTTGAGGGAATGAACTTCACTCTTGAAGCACTGTGTTAGAAACTTTGAGGGTCATTCTCTCGTGCAATTTGCGTGCCACTTTGTTCTTTATAAGATCTAAAAGTTGTGCAAAGATCATGACATGTGATCAGATTGTGATACCAAGTCTTGGCAGGTAGTTCAAGTAAGATGGTTATAGTACAAGAGAAGGGCTTGAGTTTGATGTCCCAAGGATTCAACTGATTGGAAACATTTGTGGTTTGGTACAATGGGTGGTGAAAGCACTATCTACAAATCCTGTAGTTGATTTCAGGTTTCAACATAACCTGCACCGTTCACAATTTACTATAACTACTGATTGGATCAACATCAATTAATAAACTGGTGCTTCTTGGGTGGAGATCCTTCAGAGGAAACATAAGTTTTAAGAGCTATCTGGAATTATTAATTTTGAAGGCAAATTGGCAGCATGTAGGCCATAGTCTTAGCATGAATCCTCTAGCCAGTCTGATGCTGGTTGAAGTTTGGATGAGTGTTTGCAATGGTGGACAAGGCTGATGTGGGTTCTAAATGATCATGTGTTTTCGCTGTGATTTACAACAGCAGCAACAACAACAAGGCTTAATCCCCAGCTAGTTAGAGTTATGCTTATTTTAGTGTCATACCTTTTGTAAGATTCAAAGATATCAAATCTTTGTTTATTTTTTCTTCTATGTAATTCTTAGTCTACCTCACGGTTCTATCTTTTTTTGCCTTTATCACTTGTATACGTATAATTGACAATGCAACTTTTTTCATCCATTAGAAAATTGAATGTCCATGTTAGGGAAACGTTGCATCTAGTTTTATCATGGCTCACCATAAGGATAATAAGGTGTAACAGCACTTTAGGGGGCATGGTGTTGAAGGAGGTCAGTTTTGAATTTTCAGTTCATATGCCAAAGGACAATGGTGAAAGAAAGATCCAGAATGGAAAAAAGAATGGGTATCGGGAAAGCCACTAAAAGAGTAACTCTGTTACATGATAGTAAAGGATGACCATGAGAATTCATGGAAATGGACAATGGGTTGAAATCAAATATGATCATCAATTTACTACAAGGCTAGTAAAAATAGCATACAAGAGAATGATGGAAAGCAAGAGAAGATCCATGAGTGCAAAACCTGTGAGGCATTTTATTGAAGATTTTGGAGTTGAAAAGGCACAGAAGTAGTGTGATCTGAAAGAAAAAGGGGAACACTTTTGCTTAGATCTATCAAGAAAAAACATGGACATTTTTGCTGCTCCAAATAGGGTCATCAAGGGGATGATGCCAAAACCTTTTCAGGATGGGGTTTGAAGTGACCCTAAAGAACTACCTTCTGTGTAGAATTTCTCAAGTTTTGTTAAAATCCAGATTTCTTTGTCAAAATATACATTTGAAATCAGCCATATAAAGATTTGACTATTGGGTCAACTGGATCATCATTTACATAATCATAATAGTTGATTCTAGATCACACTGGGAGGAAACAGGAGAACCTATGATTCAGTTGTGCTCCATTATGATATTTTGTCAGATGATCACCAATAAGTTGCCAAATCTCTGTACTCTGAGAGGTGCAGGATTATTCAATGGCCAAATTGCTGATAAATGTTAGATTGCACTTTAAAGTTTTGATGAAAAATTCATAATGGCGGTCCCATTTTTTGGTTCCAAAAAATGTGTGAATCAAATGTTGGTATGAACATGAGAATTCGAACATTAAATCATTAATAACATTGGCATATGGTGTTGATGTATAAATTTCACATTTATATCTTGAATCCCATGTGAGATGATGTGTAGACCAATTTGAGTAAGCCAGCAATAAACTTCAAAGTTGAAGTTAGACTCAAATCTAGTGCTTAAATATTGTTATCTCTTAGATAGCTTAAATGCATTGAATTGTTCAAGTTTTTCAAAAACAGTCATGTTTTTCTGCAATATCTTATTAGTTTAAATGCATTTTGAAGTTCTTTGAGAATCATCATTCCACTTTAGCTTTAATGTTATAGGCAGATAAAGAGGCACATCCCTTTGTTGCAAATTGCGTGGAAATTTTTAGCATGTGTCAAGAAATATACAGAAAAGGGTATCTCAGCTTTGAATTGTCTTCTTATCCCAATAGCTTGATTATATTTTTACTTATGCTTGACATATGGGGAAGTTGAATTCTAATGATTGCATTGTTTCCTATCAATGATCTTTGAATAAAATTATATAAGTTTTCAATAAAATATTCATCATTTGGTTATTTCTTACCTTTAGATGAGAGTGATCTTTAAAAGATAGAATTAGAAATAAACATATACGAGAAATGATAGGAGTAGTCCTAATTGAAGATAAAATGAGAGAAAATCGATTACTGTGGTTTGGACATGTACAATGAAGACCTTTAGATGCTTCAGTTAAAAGAGTGGCCTTTTAACAATCCATGGTATTGATAGAAGTAGAGGTAGACATAAACTAATATGGATAGAAATAATTAAGAAAGATATAACTATTTGTAATTTAAGTGTCGAATTAGTCTTGAATAGAGTAAAGTGGAGGAAGCAGACTCATGTAGCCAACCCCATGTAGTTGGAAAATGCTTAGATTAGTTGAGTTGAGTATATGATAGAGTACCTAGAGAAATAATATGGTAGGTATTAAAGAAAAAAAAGTTACCAAAAGGTACATAAAATTAATAAAAGATATATATGATAGAGCAATAACTATTGTTAAAAACAATAGGAGAAACTAGTGAGTTTTCAATTACTATAGGTTTACATCAAGGATCTGCCTTAAGCTTGTATCTTTTTACACTAGTTATAAATAACCAATTAACTAAACATATTCAAGATAATACCATATGGTGTATCTTGTTTGCAACGATATAGTATTGATTGATGAAACTAAATATGAAGTAAATGCTAAGCTAGAGATTTGGAGAGAAGCTTTAGAATCTAAAGGTTTCAAGATTAGTAGAACTAAAACTGAATACATGAAATGTAATTTTAGTGAAAGTAGAAATAAAAATAAAGAGAATGAAGATTGCAAGCCAAGAGATACCAAGGAGAAAAATTTAGGCATTTAGGATCAATTGTTCAGCAAGAAGATGAAATAGGTAAAGATGTGAATCATAGAGTCAAAGCAGGATGGATTGAGTGGAGGAGTGCTTTGAGTGTAATATATGATCGACACATTCCATTAAATTGAAAGAAAAATTTTATAAAATCGCTATTAGGCCAGCTATGTTCTATGGAACAGAGTGTTGGGCAATACTGAAACATATGAATAAATAAGTGTAACAGAAATGTGCATGTTAAGGTAGATATGTGGTAAAACTTTAAAAGATAGAATTAGAAATAACATATACAAAAAATGATAGGAGAGCCATAATTGAAGATAAAATGAGAGAAAACCAATTACGGTGGTTTGGACATATACAACGAAGATCTTTAGATGCTTCATTTAGAAAGAGTGATCTTTTAATATCTATGGTAATGGTAGATGTACAGGTAGACCTAAACTAATATGGATATAAATAATTAAGAGAGATATAACTATTTGTAATTGGAGGGTCAACTTAGTCCTGAATAGAGCAGAGTGGAGGAAGCAGATTCGTGCAGCCGACCCCATGTAGTTGGGAAAAGGCTTAGATAAGTTGAGTTGAGTTGAGTTGTGTAGCATTTATGATTTTTGGCAAATACAATATTCTAGGGCTTTTTTTTAAAAGTAATTGATGGTAGATACTAGATACTGGAATTCTGTGTGAAGTTTTGTTGCTATTCTTCCTCAATACCCCATATTGAATGCAGAAGAAGGATTTGCATTATCATTGTAACTTGATGGGAAAACACTTATTGAGTCTGGTATGGACATTGTTTTAATGCTGTAGAATTGGCTTTTTACAGGTAAAATGGTTGCTGAAACTTTCTCAAGTTCCTGAAATCACAGAAGTCCCAAGTTTTAGCAGCGATGCCCAATCTTTTTTGGACAGGATTATTCATGAATTTGATATAAATTATGCCCTAGAAGTGAAGAAAATTGAAAAAGTGACTAATCATGACGTCAAGGCAGTAGAGTACTTTTTAAAACAAAAGTGTAAATCCTGTCTGGAGGTTGCAAAGGTTAGATTTCTGATCATTTATTGGTTAAGGTTGTCTAAATTTATCTTGTAAACAAAAAACAAGTTACATGTATTACCTATCACTTTCTTCTAATAATGTGAAATGGTTTAAAATTTATCTTGGTAATTTGATATTAAATTGTTACCTTTTATCAGGTACTTGAGTTTTTCATTTTGCATGTACATCCGAGGATATAAACAACTTAGCCCATGCTTTGGCACTGCAAGAAGCATTCAACACTGTTTTATTCCCTGTTATGATTAAATTATGCAAATCGATATGCGATATGGCAAAGGAGAATGCACACGTTCCGATGTTGTCTCATACTCATGGGCAGGTATGTTAACCATTGAAGATAAGGGAGTGATTTCTTGCATATGATGTCGCTATTGGTTGTTTGAGAGTGGAAGTTCTATTTTTAATGTTTAAAATTGAAAATCAATATTAATTTTGCTTTCAACAAGTAACATTAATCTAGTTGTTGTAGTGTGTATATCACAAGAGAGGCAATGATGGAAGGGGGAATCTATGCACTGGAGCAAATTAGTGTAAATGACATAATAGCAATATTCCAGCCAATAAATGCACTCAGTGAACAATAGATTCATGCTATGGTTTTGAGCTATAAGATTGTGGCTTGCCTGTTAAGTTAGCAATAATGTAGTTACTCCTTAGCTTGAACCTCGGGCTTGAATTATGTGGGTGAATCTAGTGGTGGTTAAAGAGATAAATGAAGATGAATTCTCATTAATTTGAGTCTTTCTTTACACAACTTGTGTTATGTCTGTAAGTGCACACCCTACTAAGGCTAAAACAGAATACAAAATGTCATAGTAGTAGCAGTACAATTTTGCAAGTCATTCTGTAACATTCATGGAATATCTTGCAAACTCATAGAGGAGGAGAAACTTCCTATCTTTCAATGCTGTATAATAGATGACACACACGTTTCATAATACTAGAAGAAGATTGGGTTTCGTGCACTTTCCCTCCAAACTGGAAAAAACACGATTCATATTCACTACAATTAAGGGCCAATCCCCTATGTGAAAACATACTACAAAATATTCTTCATGAAACTGATTAATTGATCAAGTAGGATTATTGTGAACATTTCCTTTTAACGTTATCTGATCCATTGCAATAGCGTATTTTCAATGTATGAAATCTGATGGGTGCTGGAAGCATAAACATTGTGTTATAATAGAATTCAATATCATGACCTTCATAAAATATCTGCTAATGCATTCAAATTTGAGAATTTCTAATTGGTTAAATATTACTATATTTTGACATAATACTTGTCCACCTACCCCAAGTAGATGGCATAGCTTTCTGATTATGGTGATAATCATTGCAATGAAGGCTTTTGGTTACCCAACTAAACATGTTATTAAAGTTTGTAATTTATGATTTTTTTTTGTCATCTTGAAGCCAGCCTCCCCTACTACTTTGGGAAAGGAAATGGCAAATTTTGCTATTAGACTAAGTGAGCTTGGAAAGACTTTCACTGAAGTTCAGATATTGGGGAAGTTTGCTGGTGCAGTTGGGAATTACAATGCCCACAAAGTTGCATATCCTAATATCAACTGGCCAAGCATAGCAGCAGAGTTTGTGAGATCATTGGGAATAAATTTCAACCCTTATGTGACACAGGTATACTTTCTGTCCATTTTTTGCATATTTTGCATTTTAAAGATTTTAGGTAGTGCGCTAGTTATTCCTTTGAAATTATCTTGAGTGAAACAATTTTTTACTCTAGTGATAACTATATCTTATCTACAAATAATCATCCAGATGTTTCAGTTCTCATGGTTACTCTTACAACTTTGACTTGGTTTTCTACATCACAGAAATATGGTCTCAACTATTTTCTTTCACTTTTTTTTTTTTTTTGGTGTGTGTGTGTATGGAAAGGTTGCATTAGCTTGAGGCAGTTGTAAAATGCCCTGTCCTTTGTCTTGCCTTGTTGGTCACAGTGCTATTGTTTGTAGATGGGTCAAACAGACTGTTGTTATCATGAATGGCCCAAGTGGGCTTTGTGGGTGTTGAGCTTTTACAGTTACAATACTTCATCCTTACTGTTGCTTGGTTCATAGTGCTGAGGAGGTGGAATAGGCCTTTCATGTAAACCCTTCTGGACATGCTTGTTATAGGAAAAAGGGTTGCATCATCCTAGATATGGTCCACAAACTGCATTTATGGTCCTGAGTTAATTGCTTGCTTTTTCATTATGCAGATTGAGCCTCATGACTATATTGCGAAGCTTTTCAATGCAGTCATCCAGTTTAACAACATTTTGTTAGATTTTGATAGAGACATATGGAGCTACATCTCACTGGGTTACTTTAAGCAGGTATCTTGTTTGCTACTCGAACGTATACTAAGTTAATCTTCTTTTCATTACCCCATGAACTTTTAAATCAGATCCTTTACTGTGCTACACAGATAACTAAGGCTGGTGAAATTGGATCCTCCACTATGCCGCATAAAGTCAATCCTATTGATTTTGAAAATAGCGAGGGTAATCTTTGTTTGGCTAATGCTGTTTTATCTGCCCTTAGCATGAAGTTGCCTATTTCACGTATGCAGGTATTGTTTAATCATCTTCTCTCTCTTCCCCCCAATTCTAGTCTTTCTTAATTAACAGACATTGGAAACTGAGAGACATGCAATTGCCTTATAATCTGAAGTTGCCAAATGTTTTGGGCATATGCTTGTCTCCAGACTTTATTATTAGCTTCAACCTTCTTGACCGTCCAGTTAATTAATCTTAGGATGGGTTCATTATCAATGCTTTTCACTTTGGTAAGACAGCTTTATTGGTCAATAATTATGGAGTGATGTAACTCTTACTGTGTATATGATTGACAGCGGGACCTTAGCGATTCAACTGTCTTGAGGAACTTGGGCATTGGCTTAGGGTATTCTCTCTTAGCTTATAAAAGTTCACTGCAGGGAATTAAAAAACTCCAGGTATGAGAAATTTGGACTTGTACTTTAATGATCTGGATATCAACTTAACTAATGTATAAATCTGCTTTGTACTTTTTTTCATCACTTTGTTCTGAGATCTGGCTTTGGTGATGCTTTATATGAAATCTGGCTTTGGTGATGCTTCATAATTTCTGTTCTTGTCATGTAATCAACAACATTAGGCACCTATTATATGTTCTTGCCATTTATCTGTTCACTATTACATTTTCAATATTGTTTCATGTAGTGTTTATTCATTATCGAAAAACCTGAGACATCCTTTCATCATGCGGTAGAAATAATGTAGGGATGGCAACAGCCTGGGGACGACCGGGGTGGCCTCTACAGGTCTCCATTCCCGTTGGGAAAAACCTTTCCCATTCTTCACTTCGTTAAGCCGTTATAGTTAATGGGGTGGGGACGGGGATATCCGGCTGGATAAATGGGTACCTACTAGGTATCCGTTTGGCTGTTTACATAAAAAAATAAAATTATTTCATTAAACTGATTTCGTTTGCACTCGTTCGTGGTTCGCTGATTTTAGCTAGGGTTTTATGATAATAGAGAAAGGGATGAGCGCACCAAAGAGAGAGAAAGGTGCTGGCTAGGAAAGGTGTTTTCGGTGCGGCGGCGAAGATAGACGGTGGAGCTAAGAAGATGGCGGCGACAGAGAAAGATTAGTTCGCTAGGGTTTTGGCTTTGATGTTTAGGACAGCTGCATGAAAGAGAAGAGACGGAGATTCAAACGTGTTTTACTAGGGTGTTTTAGTATATATGTTTTATTTATTTTAAACTTTTAATATTTATATATATATATAATTTAAATATATTATATTAAAACTAACGGGAACGGGGTGGAGGATACTGTCCCAGCCATTTACCTATTTAGCCGTTAACGGATAATCTCCGTACCCGTTAAGCCGTTTAGATAGGGATTTTTTGACTCATTAGAAATGGTACCGGCCAGTAAATAGCCAAACGGAAAAATTGCCATCCTTAAATATATTTCTTGTAGATGGTACATCTGAGCTCTAGTTACCGATCATTTCTCCAACACCCTCTGGGTTGGAATAAATGGCAAGCACATTAGTTTGTGTTGAAAGGACATATAGTTCTGCTCTAGGGTAGTGATATAACAAGTGATGATCCAATATGCTTGCAAGCATTTTCAGCGATAACTCTTCCTTGTTTCTTCTTATGTTGATCTTTACAAGCTGTACTTCAAGACGCGAGAACCTGTATGAAAGTCTAATTATTTATTGTCATTGAGTATTGTATTTTGTTTTACTGAAGCATACCGTAACCTGTGAACTTTAACTCTTAGTGTCTATACGTGTCTGGTAAAGGTTATTCCTCAAATTTTTTTTTAAATCCTTGTGGGAGGTCGTTATGTGTGTACAGTGCATGCATGCTTTACATATGTATGTGCCCCTAAGCTTACATCCTGTGCAGTCTTGCATGCATACACATGCTTGTTCTCATGCATGCATGCATGCACATGCACATGCACACGTGCTTGCATAGAGAGAGAGAGAGAGAGAGAGAGAGAGAGAGAGAGAGAGAGAGTGCAAATGCTATTTTTGTAGTACTGCCAGCGATACATTTATACATTATTCTACCTGTTTATAATTGTTACAGTTGTGTTTCCATTAGTGGCGAACCATGCAATTGCCTACCACATACGTATTTTTTTTTGGCTGATCTCTTGCATGACTTGAACAACCGGATAGGGCATCTTTCAATTCTATGAAAACACATGTTATTGAAATTAATTTAGCACATTGTAGAAATAATCCTCTGTTGTTTTCAGGTGAATGAATTTCGACTAAATGAAGACTTGGAGAAGACTTGGGAGGTCCTTGCTGAACCAATACAAACGGTAAGATTTTGTATCACTTTTTTTTATTTATTTATGATCATGCAAATTTAGAATTGTAGCTACATCCAATGTTCTTAATCTTCATCATTACGTATTGGCATAAATGGTTTAGTTTTTATCAAGAGATAAAGACCTGCATTGCAGTAATCCAAGTCATTAAAATGGGATCAGCATTGCTCATGTTATCAATGACAACATAATATGCTGGATATGAATGCTCAAAACTACGTTTTTATCATCTATCCTATGACAGTAGTTTCTTCTGATTGAAAAATGATTATAACTGCACTCATCTTAGAATCATCATGCAGATGACACCACTTGGTCACATCTTGGTTTCCATTGGATTGCTATCTGCACTCCATTCGAAAGTGTTGATGATATGGATTGTTTTCCGCACTGAATATATGTACAACACCAGAGAATCCATGCTTCTGTTCTGCTGCGCCAATGATTGCTAGGTTATGCGAGTAACATATAAGAGCTTTGGAATGAGTTTTGAAATGTGACCTGACATTACCCACACATACATAAGGCTAAAATCACAAGCATATTTTCCTTTTCCAGAAATGCCACTTGGTATAGTGCGTTAGGATCCTATTTTTCTTCATGGCTTCATTGTCAGCTGTTGTGCAAATATAGCTCCCATGGACTAACCGACACTGAGATTTATTGACCTGTACAGGCAGATCACATCGGTCACCTTCAAAAGATTATATGGATTATCTAAAATTGAACATATTCTGTAAGTATCATGCTGCTTTATGTACATATAGACACACATATAGGTACTGTAAAAAAAATGTTGTTGCCATTTTAAGTTGCCTTTATCATTGGATAAATGTCTTTTGGAATGTCAGCCCTTCAGCATGGTCTGGAGGTGACAAGTGATCATGTATAACGGGGCAGTTGGACATTCCTTTAATGATAATATGTTTCAGAAAGGTTGCCACAAATACTTGCAGGGTGAATAAATCAAATGAGATGCAGAGACATGCTGCAAAGCGGAGAAAAGTTAATAATTGGTGTTGATAGGTCTGATTAAGATAGAGGCATGTTAACCAAGGAAATGATTAGCAACTAGATATCTGTGCATGCAGGTGAAAATTTGGCATGGTTTGTACATAAGAAATCAAAAGGTTTTCAATTAACTCCCTCAAATGGGCATAATTTTTGGAGAGGTAAAATTTGTTTATGTTCATTAGCATTGAGTTTATGTGCCTGGTTTAGGTGATGCGTTGTTTGGAACAAGAAGGCAGTTTTTAGAGTCTGAATAACAACAATTTCCCACTCTTTTCTTATTTAATGAGCAAGTTAAAAATTGTTTGCAATCTGAAATATTGAAAGAAGTCAGTTTGGATTAGCAAGCTACCAATGTCTCTTGGTGGTCACACCAGAGGGCTACCCCTGTTGCGTAGCCCAGTGCCTCCAAGCTTCTTCTATGAGGGGAAGAAAAAGAAACGGCCGATTCATGTCTTTATTATCTCCAGACTTACAATTTACATCAGATTATTTCATATTCATGACAATGTACATGGACATGGACAAAGGATGTTTCTAACTTGTCTGACTGCCCGAACTAAAATGATTTTTCTACATGTTATTAGAACCTCGTTTTTAATCATTTCAAGAGGCAGTTAAATTGAAGACGCATTATTCCATGTATTAAGACTTTTCTTTGGATTCACATTCTTAAACCTCATTTTTAATCATTTCAGGAGGCAGTTAAATTGAAGATGCATTATTCCATGCACTAAGACTTTTCTTTGGATTCACACTCTTATCTTAGTGGAACTTAATCTGATCCCAATCTATTGCATGAACCAAGGAACTTAACTTTTCCCTCTTGGCTTTGCTCCTGAATGATCATAATAATCTCCTGATGGGACATGTCTGCTTTCTTTTTTGCAGGTTATGCGGCGGTATGCTGTTCCTGAGCCATATGAGAAACTAAAGGAATTAACTAGAGGAAGGCATGTTACTAAGGAGAGCATAAGAGAGTTCACAGAAGGTCTGGATTTACCCCCGGAGACCAAGTCACTTCTTTTGGATTTGACTCCTCAGTCCTACCTTGGAGAAGCAGAGAATTGGCCAAAATGATTGACGATGCAGTTGATTTAGAGAATGGATTTAAGTTTCTGTAGCTCGGCATCGTTAGATGTTGCTGTAGTCTGACTGCACCTAAAATGGAGCCAGGCTGGTATTCACAATCTATCCTGCAACCGTAGGTGAATTTCCAAGGTGCAATATTTAAATTGAAAATGACAGCACAAACCAAAACAAAAAAAAAAGTTGTTGGCGAATTTCAAAGGCGCAAAAATTATCCTTCATCTTTTTTAAAAGATTATAACTCTTGTTAGTAAAATTAATCAAGGTTCAACCAATCCATTTAATAAGTTGTCTACCGAAATATATATGGTTCTTATATTTTCTTGATGCTTGTATTGTCAGTTATTTTTCTGTAATCTGAGGAAGACAATGAAACTTGGTTGTATTTTAGTTACATTGCGGAGATCGTATGAGAGTGTTCTTTTTGCGCTTAATTCATTCACGATGATCATCTGTCGAACGTGGGCCTGCGGAGACTCGATGCACTGATTCATCGTTGACAAGCAACTGGCGACAGAAACGGCTTCGAAACAATTAAAACCCATACGATGCATGAATCACGGGGAGTTGGTATCATAGCAAGATTTTTGTTATATGATCCCTAGAGTTTGAGATAATAAGCATTCTAACCAGATAAGACAGAGAAGCACGGCACGTCCACTGGGAGGGCCATGCTTCTCTCTGTCTTGTTTTATGAATCGATTTAAGTTAGCAATGCTTAATTCTAAGGTTGGTTGGATCTTTCCATCTAGTTCAAGCCTGTTTTGTTTTATGAATCGGTTTAAGTTAACAATGCTTAATTCTAAGCTTGGCCCTTCAATCTCAAGTTACCAGGCCAAATTATAAGTCATCCCAAGATCAATACAAAATTATAACCACTCTAATTCATATCCTATCATATGCAGTATGTCAACACAAAATCACAATCCAAAGCACCTGTCGAAGGGCCACGAAACTGGGTCCATTGATATTATGATAATAATGGACGATAGGTGTTAGAAAGTAGCAGCTTACAGAAAGCCATGAAAATACAATACATTATCATTTTTATTTTCATATATATATATATATATATATATATATATATATATATATATATATAATATCTTTTAGCTATAATGCACACAACTGCCGTCTTTAAATGAAACAATAACAAAATGCTTTTTAATTCCATTGCAATATCTTGCTTTAACTAATTAAAAAAGTTATCATTTCCCATCCACACGTTGTGTGAGAGAGACAAACCAACTGGGCTGAGGCCTAGTTTGTTGAGTACCATTCGGATAAAAGGAGGGCTTGACGCTTCCATCCTCCAAACTGAACACACAAGTTTTATCTCTATATACAAGGATGCTTTTCCAAAAATCATCAGTGAAATAGATAGAATTTTCTTTTAGTGCAGGGAAGTCACGCTTTGAGATTGCGATGAAGTAATTATCGCCCAAGAATAATGCATAGTCGCCAAGCTTTTCACCACAGCCCATTTGTCAGCATCACGATCAATCACGTAAACCCCGAACAAAGTTGGCCTCCAGTCATTCAGGAGAGAGATCGCCCACCCTCAATACCTCGAAAAGATTACCCAATATCTCGACCAAATACTTCCTCTCCTAGGCTACTGTGCTAAAAATTGAAAGGAAAAACTTGTGTACCAGAGGCGGTGCACAAAGATGTGTATCTGATGCACAGCTAATAGCATACTAACAATGAAAGGAAAAGCCTTTGTGCATCACCTTCGATGCACAAAGACGCGTATTGGATGTGCTGCATTAGTCGCGCACCGAACGTGGAGCATTCACAAAGATGCACATCATGCACACGCCAATACCACACACCCATGCAAGCGTGCATTCTATGATCCATTGGGACGCATTTCACACGCGCGCTCGCACGAGTGCACAGTCAATGTGCGACCTTGTGCAATAAGACGGTTATAATAATATGTTTATATAGCATTTAATGTACATGACATACTGCTACATTATATTGTAATATGTTATAACAATAATATTTCATATATATTATATAATTATACTAGATATAATTTAAAATGTGGTTATTCTTATCTCATGACTTTTTATATTATGATATAACCATAAAAAGTGGTTCTCCCTAGTGTTTTAAAAACCTCAAACCGAGTTTTACATTTTTAAATTGTTCATCAAGCATTTAAAATATTTAATAATACGTTTGAATCATCAAAAATATCGGTTAAACAAGCCTTAGTAATCTTATGTGTTAAGATCACTTTCGATGGTTAAGATTAAACTGAACCCTGCAGCTTTTTAAGTTATTGGATTTTTATTTTTTATTTCCTCAAGCTATTGGATTTCAATAGCGTCTTGTTATCCACCTATAACTTCTACCACAGCATCAAGCAACAAGATTTGAACTTTAATTAGAGAAGAGCTTCCAATTTCAATGCACGACGCCCTCAAAACTGCCATTCAATTTCCATTTTGATATTAGTATGACATCCTAGTATCATTTTGAAATACAAATATTCAAATTCAACAAATTTAACTAACTCAACAGTCAACGGACGTCCCACTGAAATTGTTTGACATATAGCGTATTCCACAACCTCTTGCTGATAGTCTACTCCCTGTCGAGAAAAATTCACCCAAAATGACAGCGAGAAAGACATACAGAACAAAAAGAACAGACAAAAAGAACAAAAGACCCACAGAAGAAAAAGAACAAAACAGAGCTGTGTAGATCATGCAAAAGCATCAAAAAAAAAAAAAAAAACATCTTGCAAAGTTCACACACTCTAGTTCGTGACTATAAATACCAAAATATTTACTATAAACACCAAAATATTCAAATTAATACGCTTAAGCAGCTAGGCATGCCATAGGAAACAACAGCATCTAATTATTTATTCATGGTGTGTTACATTTGCCAGGAACTATGCCATAGGAAACAACAGCATCTAATTATTCATGATGTGTTATATTTGTCTGGAGCTGATCACTTCTTCCGGGCTGCCACTGCCGCAGCAATTCCCCCAACCACTAGCCCCACAGCAGTTGTGGCGATCCCTATGCCTATAACACCATCTGTTGCAATGACATGGAATTAGCCTCTTTATTGTTTGAGATAGAAACAAATGGTGAAGAAACCACGAGATTTTTCTCACCTTTGGCAATTCGATCTTCCACCACTTTTTTTAGAGTCAAGGCCTGCCTCCAGTCTGGTGCGATCTACAAAATCAATCAACGGCAATAAAATTCTAATAGAATCAAAAAAAACTTTATAATCTAAAAGAACAAATGTTGAAGCATTAAAAGTTCATGACAAAGCATGTTTCAGAAGTAAAATTAAAAAATTGCTTTGCACCTTAAATTTTTATCTGGTTCTCCTGGTAAGCTGGCAGTTTTTCCGAAAGAGGCAAAAAAATAAAAAAAGAGCAAACGGTATAAATCAAACATAAATCAGCTATAAGAAAATATTATTATACATGATTGAATGGAATGGTTTTACCTACAACAACAACAATAAGAACAACAACAACAACAACAACAAAACTTTAATACCAAACTGGTTGGGACATCAAAAAGAGGGCATTCTAAGACCTGACCCAACACATTCAGATGAAGTCCTAGATGGCACACAGTTAGCCCACCCATATTTGTGTTTGATCTTCTGGATCAAAAACCATCATATAAAAGAATCATTTTGATAAGTTTTGTCCTAGACATATCACATTTAATCAGATTATATCGTTCTTTGATCTTCTAGATTTAAAATAAGGCTTTTTTTTTTTTACAATGCTTTTGGCTGCTTGAGATCGGTGCCATAAATAAAGAGAATATCAAGGGCAAAGGGAATGGTATAAAGGACTGTTGGCTTGCTTTCGGATGGATGAAATTAGAGCTCGGATTCTGAAGAAAATTTAAAAATGCACCCTAGCTGAACTCTTAAAACAATTGTATGAAAGAAATATTTCGATAACCTCAGTGCCAGCTACCATATAACATAAGCTATCGTAAAATATAACTGCACAAATGTGCACACCTCTCTCTCTCTCTCTCTCTCTCTCACACACACACACACACACACAGGATGGGCATGGGCTGGGCCATGTATTGCCTACGAAACCAACTCTATGAGAATCTCTTGGAGCCCTAACCCACACTTTTTACAAAAAAAAATAATGAAATATTCTAGCCCATGACCTATGCTTTGATTTTTTTAATTATTATAATAGAAAAATAACCTTAGAGAAGTTGGAACTGGGCGGGCTTGTTTCTCTCTCTCTCTCTCTCTCTCTCTCTCTATATATATATATAAATAGAAACTCCGCCAAGGCCAATCCCAAGCCCGAATAAAGAAGGGTTGCATTAGATAGCTGACCGTTAGCATAAAACTTCGTCAGATCCCCTCAAACATGAATCTAATAAATCAAATTATGCGAAGGGCTAGGACGTCCCCATTAAGAGGCATTGTGTCGACTTAGTCCTGAATAGAGCAGAGTGAAAAAGCAGATTCATGTAGCTAACCCATGTAGTTGGAAAAAGGCTTAGATGAGTTGAGTTGAGTAGAGAGAGAGAGAGAGAGAGAGAGAGAGAGAGCTAGACTACATTTGCTTATTGCCCAGCTCAAATCCAATCGTCTTTCCTACCATTAGATCAACATAGAGCTCCAAGCCAAAAAGCCACTCGTTAACTACCGCAAAAAAAAAAATCTAATGAAATAAATAAAAACATGTAAAAAGTAAACAAAAGCAACAAAACATAAACACAAATACAATGGAAGCAAAACACAAATACGATGAAAATAAACACTAACTATTCCAATATATTTAGAATAAACAGTTAGCTTGAACCGATAAACAAAAAAAGTTGAGGATAAATAGACTTTTTCATACGTTGCGCATTGTGAAAAATGAGGCAAATTTATGAAGATGGAACAGACGTGCTATGTGCCCTACCTTCATATGCCTTATGCCTCAGGTATGCAAAATATAACTATTTATTACATTGGATTTTTTTTTTAAGTAGGCAACAATGGGTTAATGGGTGACTTTCTAGCTTGAAAATCCATGCAAATCTAATGACAAGAAAGGCAATTAGATTTGGGCTTGACTACATGTAAATGTAAATAAGAATACATCTTTCACTATATATATATATATATATATATAGAAAGAGGTAGACTTAGTTACATTCGAATGTAGCAAATTATAGTTTTCGGTCATGTTCCCCACTTTTGGATCCAAATGGATCCTGAGCTACCCCACCTTTTTACTTTTTTCATCTTTGGAATTCGTAAATTGTGTGGATCCTATGGCAAGGGAGGCGACTGAATCCCAGCTTGGATATATTCGAATGCAACCAAGTTTTTCTCTATATATATATATATATATATATATATATATATATATATATATCTCATGTCGGGACAATTTTTTGTAAGCCCAAACCTGACTTGGCCTTACAGGACAAAAATCTAGGCTCAGGTCCTAAAATTTTCATATTCAAGATTTGGCTGGCCTACGAGCCACCTGGCCCATGCCCACCCCTAACACACACCTCCACATCCATACTCACACATGTACATACATGTGCATGCACATTCCCTTTCACGTTTCTTCACGTTCATTCAACTGAATGAAAAAGAACTCAAATTTTGCATCAAATTATGGAAAGTATTTTTATGCATGTTAGGATTTAGAAACAGAACAATGATGGATGCTAGGCAGCCAACCCTAGCTTTCCATGCAGTTTTGCCATGGTGCTCTCATCAAATAGAAATACTATTCCAAAATATCCTGACAAGCCATATCAAGTGACTGAGCCCTTATCCATGCTCACCATGTTCTCACCATGCCTGCACCTCCCCTCTGCCCCCTTCTATCCCCTCCCCCCGTTCAATCTAAACCAAATGAACTGTACCTCCCCTCCCCCCTTCTATTAAACCAAATGGAAACAAAAACATGAGAAAAGAGGAAGAAATGTATTTTCCTCTATTTTCTTCTCTTTCACCATGCTTCCTCCCAAGTTGGATACTCCGAAGCATGATCCTATTTTGGGTCATTCTAAACCCTGGTTATATACGTTGATCATTGTCATAACTTTATCTCGTAAGGTTGACTGCTTGATCGTAACTCTTTTTTCTTGTCTCAATTCTTAATGTTTTATGATTACACTTTGCCAAATCAATTTTGCTTTAAATCCAGACGTGTGACAATCAAACATAGTTTAGCCCACACCCTTCAACATATGGATACATTCATCTTCCATGGAATATCTCATCTGGACTAGGAGAGACTTAAATGATGGGTAGCATTGGAAATTCCTTTTGTGTTCCCATTTTAAGTCAAGAGGATCCAAAGTTAACAGCGCATGAGAAAGACGACAAGCTTCACAAAAGTGGGATGAAGGCAAAATGATTAGGGAAAAAATGACAGACATCTTTGAGCATGGTCACATGGCCAACCAAATGAGTTTTATGGTGATAGATCATAGATACCTTTTATATATATATAAAGGTATCTATGATCTATCACCATAAAACTCATTTGGTTGGCCATGTGACCATGCTCAAAGATGTCTGTCATTTTTTTCCCAAGTCAAAAAGAAACTTCACCAATCATGCTGATCAAATAGGGTGTTATCATTGATGATCACAGTTTGCTACAGGATTGCCTGTGGGGTATTCGTGCCACATTCACCTTGAACATTGGTTGGCTCTAACTTGATGTTCATACAATTCCATTCAAATGCAGGGTAGACAAGTAGAAGAAAGGTAAAAGTAATTCTACATCAGAAAGGCAAAATGAGAGGACATGAAAAAGAGTACTTTTAGAACGTTACTTTGTTTGCATAAGAAAATGGCAAAGCTGTTTGTCTCCCATGTCTAGCAGGCACTAACCAATGGTAGGGTATGATTGTACTGGCATATGAAGCAAGGCATCACTGTCTAGCATCCCTCAAGAGAAATTATGGTGATAAGGCAAAATGCACAAAAAGTTCAGGGGAAAAGGCATGAGTTAATGTTAAGGAGTCAAGAATGGAATTTTAAGATGTAGAAAAAAGGCATATTTCATCAAAGCAATTTTAAAAATTATCAAAAAGTTTATAAGATTATTTGTGATGCAATAAGAAGAAAAGACAAATATCACTAACACTAGTCAAAATATGAAGCATATATGTATCATTCACCACGAAAATGCAGAACAAAGTAGGATTCAGGGTGGAGTGATATAACAAGAAGATGACATAATGAGATCAAACCTCCAAACAGTGCTCCACCAGCTGCCGACTTTTTGAGTAGTCACCATTTCTGTAATATCCAACAGCTAGCAAATATAGCTTCTCTCTAGTTTGCAGTGGACTGCTTGAACTGTCCAAGGAAGCTGCCAACACGAGGTAGCTCAGACTCTTTAGACGTACCAAGATTAATATGTTACTAATAGAAATTGAACAGAAATGAGAAAAAAATAAAAAAACAATTGCATAACATGATAACAACATATTATCAGGAAAAAAACTCAAAATTAGGAAAGAAACTATACAGATATTTTTAAAATAAAATATTCCACCTTCAAGCATGGCTATTCCACGATTCACATCTTCAGGTTGTCTTGAATGAACAAGAGCCCAAGATAACCTCATAAGACTTTCACTCTTCTGTTCTTCGCTCCCAGCCTCAGCAACCTCTCCCTCGCAACCCTGCGCACAAGGGAACAAATACTTTTGGGAGTGGATGCAAGATAAATACCAAAATGTAGTGAAGGCGATCAGATGAAAAAAATTACTGTTGAGTGCTGATTAATAAGAAATGAAAAGAATGATACATATCAGAAAAAAATAAAATCACCAACTAGTTTTGGATTAAGGCTTTATTGTTATTGTTGTTAGAAACAAATAAGATCATAAAGAAATACTAACATAATATTTCTTTATATTGAACTTCCCAGTGGTGCCATTTTTGGGGATCTTTAAATAAACTATAGGTTTATTTTGATGGGTGCATTTTGATTATGTTGAGGTATAATCATGAAACTACTAATATCCTAAGTTTCAGAAAAAGAAATAAGGAAAAATAAATATAACTTGTCACACATAGCAGGTAGGACTGTCATAAGATCCACACAATTGCAAATCGGATATCACAATTTGAATGGTAATAGGGCTTTGCACATATATAATGATATTTAATCAGCCCCCTTTTCCTGAGCAGAACAAGATGACAGACCCCCGAAAACCATTTTTCTTTATTGAAGAAGCCATTAGGTGCAGAAAATCCCAATAATTCGAGAAGTATTGAACTTATTGATGCTACACAACTTTACCATGAGCCTGTACCTGTGTTAATCAAGTCATCAACACGATGACTTCAAGGTAGCAGATTAACAAGAATCATGGGCATCACTTGAAATGCTTCTAGTGGTATCAGGTGGCCATGGTTATTCAAAACTGGGTTCTGAAAATATTGAATCTAGAATGAATTGTTTGTACGCTAGTATCTATTGTTCTTAGATTTCCAGATTATTATAATAATTTCAGCAAACTGCAACGCTATGTTAGATTAACCAAGTTGATCCAAAAGAGGATGATAACCTTGTGTACATATAATGAGATTTTCATTATGGCAATCTCCACCAAACCTAATATATGAGGCCTTACTTTCGATATGTGATTACTTAAAAATATTAATACCAAGAAAAATTCTAGTAAATGAGAACCATAATCCAAAAATTTAAGCTTGGTCACAAAGAGAAGGAGAAAAATTCATGATAGTCTAATGAGAGACTGACCTGTCGACAGAAGAACTAATCTAAGGGATGATGAGATACAACTGTACAGGAACGATCTGGTAATTCTATGCTATAAAAATTATTCCATAAGTCATAAACTGCAAGGTATTTGTGAACAAAGACCAACATGTTGAGCTCTCAACATTCTTCTCACATTACCACGATCCACGGACAGTCAAGTACATATATTGGTATCACATGCATGTGTGTGGGCACATATACGTATATGACATTATTATCCTTCTTCAACTCTTAGGGGAAAAGAAAGTTAAGAAAGCAAGCCAACCAGGAAACAAACTGAAAGCCATCAAATAAATTAACAGCACTTCTGTAATCATAAGATAAAAGAAATAAACCATCACAAAGACAAAAGTTCATACAATCAACCAACCAGGGAAATTTCGAGAAAGTAAGATTAGCAATTTTCCAACATCATCAGCCAATTTTCCACGGTTTAGAAGAAACTATCAAAGTAAGTATATCAGAACGCTGTCTAACTGTCTAACTTCCTATTCAGGATGATGATTATAACGGACCCCCAAAAGAAAGGTATTTTAATGGCAGCATACACTTATACATCCCAAGTGGCCACAGGTTAATAGAGACTAATACCATGACTAAAGACCAGAGAAATCCAGATAATAATGAATTGACACCACAACCACTACATTTTCCCATACTTTCAACAAATTCACAAATACATGATATTATAAACTAATCATATCCATTAATCATGATGTGCAATCCGAAAAATGAGAACAGAAGGCCTAATTGCAATATCACAAAACTTCAAAAATTAGCCAAAAACAATCGAAGAAATACGGGAGGAGGTGAAATTAGGGTTTTGAGAAGGGCAAGCGGGCATCTTACGGCGATGATGCCACGATCGCTCCAGGGGATGTTATCGCCGCCGCTGAAGAAGGAGCCGACGGACTCGAAGAACTTGCCGATCTTGGCGTCCATGGCCGTGCAGCTCTGCTCGGATCAAAAGCTAAGGTTTTTAGGGGTTCTCGAAGATGGGAGCGGGACGGGGTTTCGAGAGGAATGGAAGATAGAGGGGATACAAATATCGGAAGGGAGACGAGAGGGTTGAGACTTGGGAGCCAAGGAAGCCCTGGAAGGAGGACGACGAAAGAGATGGGCCCTCTGGATCTGAGATCTTCTCTGGTCTTATCGCTTCAAGATGGTTGGGCCACTTCGACGATGCGATGGGTCTAACTATGGTCGGGACGACCCTGCCCGCCCCCATAGCCGTGCCGTGCCTGACACGGTCCAGTAACAAATGGACCATATCAAGTATGGTACAAAAAAAAAATTCAGACTTGATATGATCCTTAACGGTTATATAGCAGTTAAAAATAGCTATTTAAGCCGTTGAAAAGCCGTTTAGGTTTTTTTGATCATTTTATCCTCCAACAGTCAGCTATATTGAAGGGTATTTTTGAAAAAAAAATTAAAACTTCTATAAATAGACCATTCCTCCTCATTCTCATCAAATCAAACCAACTCTTCTCTCCTTCTCTATCACTACTATTTCTCTCTTATAGCAAGTGCTCTAGCATACTACCAATTTAATTTTTAGTTTGTAAGTGTTCTGGCAAGTGGTAAGTGCTTCAGTAAGTATTCAAGTGCTACACAAAAGGAGGTTCTTGTTGAGAAGTATAAGAAAAGGAGGTTACTTCTTATTGAGAGGCGAGAGCACAAGAGGAAGCTCATAAATCTCGGCTCCATGCCTCCACTTATGATCCTCTCAATTCCTTCTTGTGGTTAGTTTTTATTTTTTTGCATTCATTAATTAAAAATTTTAGATATGACATCTTTTGACGAAAGTATTTTAACATGCACCCTTTTTTGAAGGTGAAGAAACTAATCCCCAACTCCAACCCCAACCCTAAGTTCCCTCTATAGCTAGTGTCAGTGAATGTCAAACCTCTTCTCGTAAGAGGACTAGTGATGTTGGAATGATTTTGATAGAATTATGGTTGATGGAGTTTACAAAGCAAAATGTAAAAATGTGCAAAACTTTACAGTTGTACTAGTACTAGGGAACATGACATTTAAAAAGATATCAAGAGACTCATAGGATGTATGATTCCCGTCAGCAATGTACCCTTAATATACAAGAGGGATCACTTGTAGGTAATTTTGCATATAACCATGAAAATTAGAGGAAATTACTAGTAAGATGGATAGTTCAGGATGAATTACCTTTTAGTTTATTTGAATCTTATAATTTTGAACGATATGTTCAATTAGGCCTACAACCTGCTTATAGAAGAACTAGTAGGCGTACATTAGAAGAGTGGCTATGATAAACTTTTTAGCAATGAAACAAAGTTTAATTGGAACGCTCTCAAATTTAAATACTAGAGTTTCTTTAACTTTTGATATTTATTTGGTAAATAAATAATTATTTATTGCTATTATTGCTCATTATATTGATAATGATTGGCAATAAATAAATAAATTCTTGCTTTTCGTGCTTTTGATTTTCTGCATTCAGGACAATAAATTTCAAATGTTATTTATCAAATTGCATGCTCATATAATAATAATAATAAAATAATATCTATTACTTTTGATAATGCATCTAATAATAATTCTGTTGTTGCATTATTAAATGACTCTTTGCATCCCATTTTAAATGGATAATTATTTCATATTAGATGTGCATGTCATATATTAAATCTTTCTGTTCAATCTGGCATGGATATAATTCAAGAGGTTATTTCAAAAATTAGAAATGCAGTTTCTTTTATTCATGCTTCAAGGTCAAGACTTCAAGAATTTAAACAATTATCTGTAGATCATGGTAAACGTTTTAAAAAATTTAAATTTGATGTAATTACTCGTTGGAATAGAACCTATACCATGATACACGATGCATATCCATATAAGAACTTATTAAGTGCTTATATTAATGATCGCGGATTAGGATTTACATTGACTGAAACTGATGGCATCAAGGTAAAATTTTAGAAGATTTTTTGGTTACTTTTTATGATGCTACAAATGTTCTTTCAGGTATTTATTATCCAACTTCTTGTTTATTTTTACAAAAGCATATGTAATTAGTGAAAAATTTAAAGAATATAGATATCATGAAGTTTTAATGCCTATTATATATATTATGGAAACTAAATGGAATGAATATTGGAATAGGATATGTCTTTTGCATAACTTAGCTGCTGTTTTTGATCCTAGAGTTAAATTAAATGGCGTAAATTTTTTAATTGATCAATATTATGAAAACATGAATCAAAATCCTAAACCTGCTAAAGATGAGGTAACATGACTTTTTAATGATATTTATGCTTTATATAATGATAAAATCCATGGATCTAGAATACCTGCTCAAAGCTCTGCTTCTTCTTCTAGATCTCGTTCGTCATCTATTTTTTCATTCATTAAAAGATACGCACATGCTTCATCTTCTTCATCTTTAAGTAATGAATTAGAATTTTATTTACGAAACGATCTTAATTCTGCATATGATGAAGATCAAATAGAGAGTCTAAATGTATTAGCTTGGTGGAAGAGTGTTAGAAATCAATATCCTGTTATGTTTGCCATTGCATGGGATATTTTAGCTATGCCGATGTCCACAGTAGCATCAGAATCCGCTTTCAATACAGGTCGATGTATTCTGAATGAAAAGAAAAGTAGGATGACTGACAAGACGGTTGAGATGCTTCTCTGCTTTAAAGATTGGCTGAATACTGAGGAAGGGCTTCAAGATAAAGGTGGACATGACTTAACTAGCGAAGATGATGATGACACAATACTACTGATGATTGAGTCATCTTTATTTTTATAATTATATATTTTTATTTTTTTTAATTATTAAAGTGAGTTATCTCTATTTTTTTCTCCTTTCTTATTGTATTCTGGAGGTCAGGCCTAGCTCTCCTCCCTTCATGTACCATTTTGATTTTAAATTAACAAACTGGTAGGGGTCTATGTCAAACCCTCCACCATTAAAGTGGCTTCATATTAATTTTCTTTGTTCCCAATAAAATTTTAATTTATTTAAATTTTTTTAAAAAATTTAGGCCCTGATGGGCCCCGGCACGGCCTAGGCCCATGTGGGCCATGCCGTGCCAGGCTCAAAAAATCTTTTTTCCAAGCCCGGCATGGCACGATTTAATAGGCCGTGCCGGCATGGCCCGTTGCCCGTCACGGCCCGTTGCCCGTCTCTAGGTCTAACACTATTGTCGGACTTTAATGAGCTGTTTTTCAAATCGATGTCTTTTGACAGCGGTTTAACAAGAATGGTATGGAAGCAAACTATTTGCTTAAAATAAAAAACTATTTGTTGAAATGATGTTAAAGTGAAAAATGTCTGAAATGACATTTTTTAACTTCCACTTACCCGTTTTCATCTCTTCGTCAACACGGCTAGAAAAGACATGGTGGCTGGTTGAAAACAAAGGGAAGCGCCACTTGAAGTGGCATTTCTGAGCGATCCCATCGAGTTGCAGGATAATTCTGGCAAAAACGCCACTTGGAGCCACTCTAACTGGCATTTCTGAGCACAACTTGAAGTTGAACCTGAGACCTTTCTTCCATTTTTGCTGTCTCGAAGGGGGTGGTCAGCGGCACAAAAATGCTACTTGGAGTGGCGTTTTTAGAATTGCCCCTCTAAGTGGCTTTCTGAAGGTCAAAAACGCCAGTTGTAGTGGTGCTTTAGAAGCGCCACTCTAAAAGTGCCACTCTAAAAGCGCCACTCCAAGTGGCGTTTCTGAGCACAATAGAAGACCAACTGAGACCCTTCTTCCGTTTTTTTGCTGTCTCGATGGTTATTGACGCACAAAAACTCCTAGTGATGTTTCTGAACACAATTGGAAGTCAAACCCGAGACCCTTCTTCCGTTTTTGCCATCTCAATGGGGGTGGTTTATTGGGAGAAATATTCCCCGAGGCATGCATATTTAATTTTGATAACAATTATCAATGCGGAAATTTAAAGATTACATATTAATCTATCTAATATGCATCAAGATCATATCTTTGCCTTATATTCAAGGTCGTTTGATCTAAATATGCATATAAAAAACATCAAGATCATATCTTGATCTTCAAGATGACTAGTCACACTATTATCTTGAAGCCTGCCTTAAGATCTAGGGATCAAATCACTTACCTTAAGAACAGTAGGTAAATCCTTATTGCTCTGCAGCCGTTCAATCGTCCGGCCTCTAGTATCGTCCACGCGAAGCCCCGAATGATCAGATTTCCGGAGTGCTAGCTCGCAGAAAAATAGCTTTGCTGATCTTGAATCCTCTCACTTGAATCTTCCTCCAAGATCCACCAGGCTTCCGCTAACACCAGAATCACCAGGATTTTCTATTCTAACTTTTAGAATTACAATCCATAACATCTCGTTGGGATGTCCTCCAATTTATAGGCTCAATTCTAACTCTTAGAATTCTGCCGTTCGGTTAAAACCAAAGAGACACAACCTTTTGTTTAATTCCGACGTTCGGTGAAAACCAAAGAGACGCAAGGTTTAATTCCGACGTTTGGTGAAAACGAGTAAATAAACTTAGAATTCCATCGCATTAAATTCTATTCTAACACTTAGAATGAGATTTTGGAGAAGATTAAATTAAATATGAGAATTTAATCATCATGTGAGATCCTTATCGAGAGGTTTGGGTTCTGATCTAAATTTATTTGACTTAACCCACATAGATCATGGTCCAAGCCCAAATCAAATTTGGCTAGTCCTGAATCTATTTAAATCAAATCAAGTCTAATTTCAAATCAATATTTGAAATTGATTGTCCTTCTAATAGACTTAAACCAAATTGAATCTTATTCAATTGTACTTAACCCAATTGAGATAATTCAATCAATCAAATTGATTAATTAAATCATATACGATTCTCAATCGTTGATCAGCAAATAGATCATCCTAGGAAACTTCTATGCGTGTGACTCTCTAGGTTCGAACCTAAGCCGGTAGCATAGAAACAACTTTCTATACTAATCGATGTGCCCATCTAGCAATGGAACCCGACGTCCGGATAGGTCGAAGAGTTGCCGAGCAAACTCCAAGAACCCTAAGAAATAGTTACCGTATAATTCATCCTCTTGACCACAAATGCTAAGGATGGCTTAAGAGCCTGTCAACTCTAAATAGCAAATCCATAAAGTGATTTCAACTTTAGTGATCATGTGACTTTCACATGAAGTGCCTTGGCCAAGGTCTTGCTAAATTGAAACACAAGCATTTCTCCTTTTAATGGGATAGGTCAAATTCCATCTTGATCCACAACTGACTACCACAAGTACTTGACTGCACCCAGTAACCTTTCGTAGCTGGATTAGAAATCCAGGTGGTCCGGCACCTAAGTACAATGAGTTGCTTGTAAGTCACTGGTTGTGATCTTCAGGTCTGAAGGATACTTATACCCATATATTTCTCGGATTAACTCTTGACAGCAGAGTATCCGGAAATGAGTCACGTTCGGTGAAATGTACTCCTACACTTTCACCTGTATGTCATACCAGTGTCTCTACACTCCTTGGTTAAGAGGACAACCAACAAATATGATATACAACGTCCTATAATTGATAGTACTATGGCCCTGTCATAGTATATCATTTGGTCGCGAACTCTTTTAAGGACCTTCAAAGATAAATCCTCCTTTATCGTGAAGGAAGATCCTAAGGGCTTCATTACTTTCAGGAGTATTAAGAAGATGTTCTTATAATGAATAAACTGCCAAATAACTTTTATTAATATATCAATTTATATACAATTTACATCAGCACAATCATCAAATGATTGGCTTTAGGATACAATTCCCAACAAACTCCCACTTAGCCTAAAGCCACTCATTACAGTATCTAATACCCATCTTCAACTTATAGTTGTCAAACTCCTTGATGCTGAGTGCTTTAGTAAATGGGTCACCTAGGTTTTCCTTTCCATCAATCTTCTGAAGATTTATGTCACCTCGGTTCTACTATCTCTCGAATAAGATGAAACCGGCGCAGTATGTGCTTGGTGCGCTGATGTGCTCGTGGTTCCTTTGCTTGAGCTATGGCACCAGTGCTGTCACTGTATAACAGGACTGGTTCATCTATGGAAGGTGTCACTCCAAGCTCGGAGATGAACTTTCGCAGCCACACAGCTTCTTTCGCAGCATCTGATGCAGCGATGTACTCTGCCTCGCACACTGAATCTGCCACTGTATGTTGCTTGGAACTTTTCCAGCAAATAGCTCCACCATTTAGGATAAACACGAAACCGATACACTTTTGCTATCATCATGATCTGATTGAAAACTGGAATCAGTATATCCAACAAGTTTCAAATCAGACTCTCCATAGACTAACCACTGGTCCTTAGTATTTCTCAAATACTTAAGGATTGTCTTAACAACTTGCCAGTATTTTTCTCCTGGATCAGATTGGTATCTACTCACTACTCCTAGTGAGTATGCCACATCTGGTCTTGTACATGTCATGGTGTACATAATCGATCCCACTGCCGAAGCATATGGAATTCGACTCATACGTTCTCTTTCATTAGGAGTTGTCGGACAATCCTTCTTAGAAAGATGAATTCCATGGCCTATCGGAAGATAGCCTTTCTTGGAATTCTCCATGCTAAACCTCTTTAGCACTGTGTCAATGTACGTAGATTGGGATAAACCAGCATCCTCTTAGATCTATCTCTATAGATCTTCATCCCTAGGATGTATGATGCTTCTCCCAGATCTTTCATGGAGAATTATGATGATAACCATGTCTTTATTCCTTGTAATGCAGGGATATCATTCCCGATTAAGAGAATATCATCCACATATAATACAAGAAATACAATAACAGAATCGTTAGCCCATTTATAAATGCAAGGTTCTTCTTTATTCTTAATAAAGCCATAAGATTTGATCACTTTATCAAATCGTATGTTCCAACTCCTAGATGCTTGCTTAAGTCCATAAATAGACTTCTGTAGCCTGCACACTTTAGACTCGTCTTCAGATATGAAACCTTCAGGCTGTATCATATACACCTGTTCTTCTAAATCACCATTTAGAAAAGCGGTTTTAACATCCATCTGCCAAATCTCATAATCGAAGTGTGCTGCTATAGCTAGCATAATCCGAATGGATTTCAGCATTGCTAGGAGAAAACGTTTCGTCATAGTCAATACCATAACGTTGACGATACCCCTTGGCAACCAGACGTGCTTTATAGGTCTCTACCTTTCGTCTGCGCCTCTTTTCCTCTTGAAAACCCATTTACACCCTATGGGTTTTATCCCTTCGGGTGGGTCAACTAATGTCCATACATTATTGTCCTTCATGGAATCAAGTTCGGATTTCATGGCATCAAGCCATTTATTAGAGTCAGTCCTTTGCATAGCATCCATATAGGTGATCGGATCCTCGTTGTTCTCATCGAGTTAATAGGATCATCGTTCTGGACCAAGAAACCAAGTATCTGTCCGGTTGATGTGGTACTCTACCAGATCGCCTTAATGGTGCATCTAAAATGGGTTTTGAGTTTGATCTAATCAACTCAGATTCTAAGGGTTCACTGGTTTGTGTTGTTCCTTCTACTTGATGAACTTCCTCAAGTTCAACATTAGAGCTATTTGTTCCTTCACTAAGGAACTCCTTTTCAAGAAAAACTGCTCTATTACTAATGAACAACTTTTGTTCTTCAGTATTGTAGAAGTAATATCCTTTGTTTCTTTCGGATAGCCGATGAAAAAATATTTGTCAGATTTGGGTTCAAGTTTGTCTGATTTTGCACGTTTCACATAAGCCGGACACCCCCAGACTCTCAGATAGGTGATAACCGGTTTATGTCCATACCACATCTCATGTGGAGTTTTAGAAACAGACTTACTTGGAACCTTATTAAGAATATGACAAGCTGATTCTAATGCATATCCCAAAATGATATTGGCAAGCTTGCAAAACCCATCATGGACCGAACCATGTCTAACAGAGTTCGATTCCTTCTTTCCGACACACCGTTATGCTGCGGTGTTCCAGGAGGAGTCCATTGGGAGAGAATCCATTCTCCTTTAAATATGTCACAAATTCATTTGAAAGGTATTCGCCTCCTCGATCTGATCGAAGGTCTTAATACATTTTCCTATTTGTTTTTCTACTTCTTTATGATATAGTTTGAACATTTCAAACGATTCAGATTTATGTCTCATAAGATAGACATAACCGAACCTAGAAAGGTCGTCTGTAAAAGTAATGAAGTAGTAATATCCACCTTTGGCACAAGTGCTCATTGGTCCACATACATCAGTATGTACTAGACCCAATAGCTCTTTGGCTCTTTCACCTTTTCCAGTAAAAGATGACTTGGTCATTTTACCAAGAAGACAGGATTCACAGGTAGTTAATGATTCACAATCATCAACTCGAAGGATGCCCTCCTGAGTTAACCTGTTTAATCTGTTCTTGTTGATATGACCCAGCCGATGGTGCCAAAGATAAATATCTGTGACATCAGTTATTCTAGGGCGCTTACTTGATTTGTACACTACATTCACAGGCTGTGATAATATATAAATGCCATTAGATAAATGTCCAGTCATTACAGTGACTCCATTCATAATGATATTCAAAGTAACATCCTTTATTGAAATTTCATAATACTTTTGGCCAGAAGGCCTACAGAAATTACATTCAATAAAAACGTTGGGAAAAAATGACAATCATTTAGTACAATGACATTTCTATTGAAAACTATTTCAAGAACTCCTAATGCCAGTACTGGAACTAATCTTCCATCGCCGACATTAGGAATCTTTCATTGTTCTCAAATCTTCTAGTGACCTGTAGTCCCTGCAATGAATTGCAAATGTTAAAAGGACTCCCGGTATCCAATACCCAGGTCTGATTATCATAGATAGAAAAATTACAAGGTGTTATCATATAAATACCTTGTTGAGCAACATCTTGCTCCTTTTTCTTCTTTGGCCTGTTTGGATCAAGTGTGGCAATGTAAAGAGGACAGTTCCTCTTCCAGTGCCCTTGCATCTTGCAAGAAAGCATTCAGCTTGACTTTTATCAACTTTCTTCTTCTGCATCTGACCACTTATAGATGTCCTAGCATGTTGCACCTTTTTCTTATTCTTTTTCTTCTTCCCTTTTCCAAAGGGTTGATGCCCTACCTTAGATCCTTCAACCACATTAACCAAACCCTTAGAGAGCTGGTTATCCTTCTCAAAGTTCTGTAACAACCCCAACAAACCGTGGTAGTTGACTGCAGGCTTTGTCATTCGAAAATGAGTAAGAAAGTCGGAAGGATGGAGGCAAGGAATTCAGGATCGCATCTTTCCCAACTGCTCATGTAGGAAAGCCGAGCTTGCTTAGGAGTTCTATCTTCTCGATCATGTACAATACATGATCAGTGACAGGAGATCCATCCCTCATTGAGCATTGAAAATAGCACAACTAGTCTTGTGCCTTTCAACGTCGTCAGGTGTGCCGAAAGATTCATTCAACGCTTGAATGATTTCTTCCGGCTGAGCATTCTCAAATCGGCGACCGAATTCATCGTTCATTGCTGCTAGCATGATGCAACGCATGCTAGTTCTATCATTGAGCCACTTCTGATAAGTGTCTTTATCAGAACTTTGGGTGTTTGCATCAGGTATCTTTGGTGCAGGATTATTCAGAATATATAGAATCTCTCATGCTCAAGGACGATCTTAAGTTTTCTAAACCAGCTATTGAAATTTGACCATTCAACTTGTCACTATCCAATAGGGACCTTAATGATAAATTAGTGGTCATTTTCTGCATAAGGAAAAAAAAAGTTTATTAGTATATAAATTGATTCAGTCTAAAGACTTGGACTTTAGTCTAAAGATTCTTCCACTATTTTGTTCAAATTGGCAGCCTCTACCCCAATTCGAAGAATTATTCTTAATTCTTTAGCGGGCACTAAGATCTACATAAACTACATACAGGCCCAAGTGAAGCTTGGCCAACCCATATGCATCTAAGAGTAGGTTCAAAACCAATTGTTTCCCCAAACAATTCTTAGTGTTCAGTTTTGCCCCATGTTCCTCTTCAGCAGGCATGGAGTGCCTCCGCTGAAAGTTTTGGTTAGGTCCAACCATTAAATGATATAATCAGTGTAACCTATCAATAGACAACCAAGCCCGAGTGAAGCTCGGCCACCTGACTGTCTATGAATAGTTACGCTGACTTATCATATAATGAATGATAATTCCGATGGTTGACAAGCACCAGGCATGGAGTGCCTCCAATGATTATCAAGACATCGGACTCATTATCACCCACCTTAATGGAGGCTATGATCTAGTTATCATATAACTATTTCATTTTAAGGACCTAATAATTTTAGAGGATTTAATAATTGAAGATAAATTGACTAATCAAGTTCTTCCACTGAATCTATGAAGTCAGTTTAATGAGACAAGATTATGTCAGTGGCACCTAAATCAGTCAGACTGATTTCCTTACAGGCATGGTCAATCCGAATCAGGTAAATGATCTGAATCATAAATTGTTCACCATATTAACCAGGTAAGTGAGATCGATGGGAGGGATATACCATTAACTCGTTAAAGACGCATTAATACGAGTAGCTCCCAATTAAAAACCATTCGATCGTTGATCCTAGAGCAACTTGCCAACTCACCTTGACATCATATGGTTAACCAATTTTGATTTGACCATCTAAGAGATTCATGCTCAACCACAGAGCCTAATCTACCTCCATTTGGTTTAATCAAAGACAAGGACATGATCAACTACAACTATTTTTTGATTTAGAGCATCCTTAACCTAATCTAATCAATTAGATTTGATCAAATACTCTTATAGTCCAGTTGATTTAAACCTTAGGGTCTAACCCTTTATGGACCCGATTTAGCTAACCCAAAAGATTAAAATATTTCATGTTTACATGTCATATATTTCAATCAAGCATCACTTGCATTATATTACTACTCATAATTCCTATATTTAGATCATATCTAAACAGATTATGAATTAATATTTGACATTCAAATAAAACTCTAATAAATATTTGTATGTTTCATAACATAGACTACAAGCCATCATATCTCATATCTATGTTTTTATACTAAACATGCAAATATCATGCTTTTATACAATATCAATATGTATCAAATATAAAACCTCTCTTGAGAGTGTGTGTAATCTGTGTTTTGATGCCAAAGATCAATTTAAATTATCTTTTGACTAAGCATCAACCGCACGAAATATGTCACAGAATACCTCGTTGAATGAGTAATTTGGATTTTCAATCCATCTGTGACTGAATAGCCAGGTGATTCGTTTTAGCCATAATTACACAATTAATAAGAACATTAATTTTATGCAATAAATTAGATCAAGACGAAACCATCGCTCTGATACCAATTGTTGGGAGAAATATTTCCTGAGGCATGCATATTTTAATTTTGATAATAATTATCAATGCGAAATTTAAAGATTACATATTAATCTATCGAACATGCATTAAGATCATATCTTTGCCTTATATTATAAGATTGTTTGATTTAAATAATGCATATAAATTAAATAATTAAGATCATATCTTAATCTTCAAGATGAGAAGTCATACTACTCGTCTTGAAGCCTGCCTTAAGATCTAGGAATCAAATCACTCACCTTAAGAACAGTAGGTAAATCCTTTGTGCTTGCAGCCGTTCAATCGTCCGGCCTCTAGTATCGTCCACGCGAAGCCCCCGAATGATCGGATTCCGGGAGTGCTAGCTTGCGGAAAAATAATTTTGCTGATATTGAATCCTCCCACTTGAATCTTCTTCCAAGATCCACCAAACTTTTTCTAACACCAGAATTACACCAGGATTTTTATTCTAACTCTTTAGAAATTCAATCCATGACATCTCGTTGTTATGTAATCTGGTGAGGGATGTCCTCCAATTTATAGGCTCAATTCTAACTCTTAGAATTCTGCCGTTCGGTTAAAACCAAAGAGACAACCTTTTGTTTAATTCCGACGTTCGGTGAAAACCAAAAGACGCAACCTTTGTTTAATTCCGATGTTCGGTGAAAACAAAAGAGATATGAATTCTAATCACTTAGAATTTCATCGTCTCATTAATTCAAAGAGGCACATTAATTCCACTTTAATTCTAACACTTAGAATTCCAACGAAAATGGTTTGGAGAAGATTAATGTATTAAATCCTACGTGAGAATTTAATCAAGTTATCATGTGAGACCCTTATGCGAGGGGTTTGGGTTCAGGTTTTGGTTTAAGTTGATTTGAATTTATTGGACTAAACCTACATAGATCATGGTCTTAGCCCAAATCAAATTTGGCTAATCCTGAATCTATTTAAATCCAAATCAAGTCTAATTTCAAATCAATATTTGAAATTGATTAGTCCTTCTAATAGACTTAAACCAAATTGAATCTTATTCACTTGTACTTAACCCAATTGAGATAATTCAATCAATTAAATTGATTAATTAAATCATTTACGATTCTCAATCGTTGATCAGCAAATAGATCATCCTAGGAAACTTCTATGCGTGTGACTCTCTAGGTTCGAACCTAAGCCGGTAGCATAGAAACAACTTTCTATACTAATCGATGTGCCCATCTAGCTATGGAACCCGACGTCCGGATAGGTCGAAGAGTTGCCGAGCAAACTCCAAGAACCCTAAGAAACAGTTACCGTATAATTCATCCTCTTGACCACAAATGCTAAGGATGGCTTAAGAGCCTGTCAACTCTAAACAACAAATCCATATAGTGATTTCAATTTTAGTGATCATGTGACCTTCACATGAAGTGCCTTGGCCAAGGTCTTGCTAAATTGAAACACAAGCATTTCTCCTTTTAACGGATAGGTCAAATTCCATCTTGATCCACAATTGACTACCACAAGTACTTGACTGCACCCAGTAACCTTTCGTAGCTGGATTAGAAATCCAGGTGGTCCGGCACCTAAGTACAGTGAGTTGCTTGCAAGTCACCAGTTGTGATCTTCAGGTCTAAATGATACTTATACCCATATCTTTTCGGATTAACTCTTGACAGTAGAGTATCCGGAAATGAGTCACGTTCGGTGAAATGTACTCTTACACTTTCACCTGTATGTTATACCAGTGTCTCTACACTCCTTGATTAAGAGGACAACCAACAAATATGATATACAACGTCCTATAATTGATAGTACTATGGCCCTATCATAGTATATCATTTGGTCGCGAACTCTTTTGAGGATCTTTAAAGATAAATCCTCTTTATCGTGAAAGAAGATCCTAAAGGCTTCATTACTATCAGGAGTATTAAGAAGATGTTCTTGTAATGAATAAACTGCCAAATAACTTTTATTAATATATCAATTTATATGTAATTTACATTAGCTCAATCATCAAATGATTGGCTTTAGGATACAATTCTCAACATGGTTAACATTGTACAAAAATGCCACTTGGAGTGCGCTTTTAGAAACACCACTTGTTTCTGAGAAATTTTTCCCCAAACCAAGACCGAGACCCATTTTACTGTCGCGGAGGGTTAACAAACCATGTTTAGAGTGACATCTCCAAGTGGCGCTTTTGAGCCGCAACTAACCCGAACCTCCTTTTCTCTTTTCCTGTCTCGGTCTTTTCCTATCTCCTCTTCTCTTCTGAGCAACCTTCACAACTTATTCAGCAATCAGACATCCTTCCTTTTCCTATCGGCACCCATCAACCCGAGCCTCTTCTTTTTTCCTTGCACCCTCTTCAACTTCTCTTCTTAAGGCAACCCCTTTCCAACCAGTGCCCATCCAATTCTTCTCCCTTTAAAAGGTATAATTTTTTTGCTTGATGTATTTGTTTTCTTTCTTTTACAAGAATTATTATGTTATATTTCTTGCTATCTAAAGAATAACTAGTTTCATTGAGATAAATATTTCTTTCTTGCTTCTATGATCACTTAGGATAATGTGTGTGAAACTTAAACTATACCTATAATATAACAAAGTTTGCCTGGTTTCTTGCAATCTAGCAAATTATATATGCTTCTAGATAAATTTTTATTTGCTTAAAACTATATATAAAATTATTTAGTTAGACATAAGATTTTATGTGCGGAGGAGAAATAAATTTTATAAAAAATTATTTTGAATGATTTACATTACTGATGATATGTGCATGGATATCATTGATTTTTTATATTTTAAATGTTATAACAGGCATAATGCTGAAATTGGAAATGATGCATATATGTTATTTAAATGCTAAATGCTACCGAAATATATGCATATATAATTTTTAGTTCGTTTGTAGCTGATCCGAGATAAAATTTGAACACCATTTTTTAGATGAAAACTTTAGAGTTCTGCTTATTGTGATGGATCAATTGAACATGGCCTAGATAGGAATACATTATATTGAGTTGGTTGACCGGGTACATAGTGTTCTTAAAATTTTAGTGCAAAGATATATTATGAGATTGATGTGGAGATCTCCAACCTTGCATCAAAAGTACGTGGTTCATTCAATCGAGGAGGACAATGATGTAGAGGAAATGTTGACATTTTCCTTCAAATTTTTAGATTATCGATATATTAAGCTATATATTTTCAAGGATGATGTTTCAGAGCCATACAATATTGGTCATACAGAGGATGTTCAGGATAGTTCTCCTATAGCCCAGCAGCAAGTCAGGATTCCAGTGGGTATCCCAATAATTGAAGGAGTTACACTAGCAGTGTAGAGTAATAATGTGGTAGTGCAGAGTGATGATGTGGTCAACAATCAGTTCAACACTAATAGTCGAGGAATAGTCAGACGAGAGTGCAGATGATAACTATTGGCCTGAATATGATGACTCTGATGAAGAGCCAGATGAAGATGAAGAGCCATATGGAGATGATGTAGTTCGTGGTGCTGGTTGAAGTTCCATTCCTGTATATAGTCATCCAGAAACTCTCCAACAGGTCCATGAACATCAAGCCTTTGCATATGATCAAATACCAAAATTTTATCATGACTTGAATTTGCAAGATGGCGGATGTGTTAGTACTAGGAGAGAGTTACCCTTTTATTCTTAATTTTGAGGATGCTAAAGGATTGTTGTTTATTAGTAAAGATAAACCGAAGAGAGCATGCAAAATTTATCACCTCAAGAAGCATCGGACGTATAATGTGGTGGAGTCAAAGAAATCATTTTGGTATGTGAAATGTGCTTCTTCAAGTACTGCCCATAGCTGTCAATGGAGGTTGCGTGCTACAAAGTTGAAGAAGCATGGATATTTTGAGATCACAAGGTATGAGGGGCTACACTCTTGTTTGTTTAGCAATTTAACTTGGGATAACAAACACATTAGTTTTCGAGTTATTAGCTATGTTGTTCGACACATTTGGAGAAAGATCCAAGTGTCAATATTAAAGCTATCATAGCAACTGTTGCAGAACAATTTCATTATACGGTGTCATATTCCAAAGCATGGCATGGCAAGCGGAAGGCATTGATTGATATATTTGGTGAATGGGAACCATCATAAGCTAAGCTGCCTAAATACATGCTTGCACTGCAGAATGCAAATTCCTGGAACAGTAGTATGTTGGATTTCTACAGTGAAGCGAGTTCTTCTGTACATGTCCTAAATTATGTATTCTAGGCATTTTATCCACCATTGAGGGGTTTCAGTATTATCGCCTAGTGATTTCTATTGATGGAACACATCTTTATGGAAAGTACAGGGGAAGATGCTCATTGCCACAAGCACTGATACTGATAATAGGATATTTCCACTAGCCTATGTAATCGTTGATGAAGAGTGTACTGCTAGTTGGAGCTGGTTTTTATTGAGACTCAAAAGGCATGTTGTGAAAGACAAAAATAACATTTGTCTTATTTTTGACAGACATCCAGGCATACTAAGTGCCATAGCTGATAATAAAATTCGTTGGTCTCCACCAAGAGCTTATCATCGGTATTGTTTGAGACATGTTTACAGTAATTTCAATTCAAGATTCTCAAATGTTCAATTGAAAAGAGCAGTATGGAAAGCAGGGAGCGAATATCAGCTTTGAAGTTTAACTTTTAATGAAAAGGATTAAGAGAGTGAATGCAAAAGCTTGGACTTGGCTATCGGAGTTGGAGCTGGAGAAGTGGACATTGGCATATGATGGTGGCATCCGCTATGGTATAATGACAATAAATCTCTTTGAGATAATTAATAGTGTACTGAGGGGAGATAAAAATATGCTAATTACAGTCTGTGTTCAGATGACATTTTATCGTTTCGTTAAGTACTTTAATTCGAGATGCAGGGAAGCCAGCCGATATGTGTAAGAGAATCGAAATAACTTCTTCACTCCTTATGTTTCAATTAAGCTTGTTGAAGGTCGGTCCAAAGCTAATGAGCACAGAGTAACTAGATACAACACGCAAAGAGGCACTTATGAAGTTGTAACAAGAAGGTACAGAGAAGCTCTCAGGGGTGGAGGCAATGTTCAGAATGTATCACTCAGTGATCGGAATTGTTCTTATGGAAAGTGGATAATTTATAAATATCAATGTACTCATGTCTTAGCAGTGTGCTAGGAGATTAGCATGGACTCGACGCCTCTTATTGATGAAGTATACAGTATTGGCTCCTACATTAATGCCTGGGGTGGGGAGTTCAACCCATTACCCCACGAGGACTACTCGATGGAGATGACATTTACGTTCATTCTTGATCGGGATTGTCTCAGGCCAAAGAAAAAAGGAAAGCCAAAGTCAACTCGGATCCTAATAAAATGGATGGGTTCAGCCTAGAAGTATAAGTCGATGTAGTATTTGTAGGAAAATGGGTCATTCTAGACACCGTTGTCCTAATGTTGATGCTGGACCTTCATGATCATAAATTATTGTACTCTTGAGTTCACATAGGTATGCCAATTCTTCATTGCTTGCGATCATCCGATTTGGAAGGGCTCTTTTTTTTGTATCATCTATGTCTAAAACTTGTACTGATCATACATCTAAGCTAAATTCAATTGCAAGTTATTTTTAATGAAATGTTATTGCTACTCTGTATTCTTCCTGCTTGGCATGCGATATTTCCATGTCGGATAGAGAATTTTATATTATCTGCATACCGCATCATGCTTGCCAATAAACTATTGCTTTCCCTATGGATGTATAGGGATGTAAGATGAATGTTTTACTTGACTGACTCTGGCTTTCTGTGAAGCTTGGGTTACTTTGTCCCCAAAATTGTTGAGAAGTCAGTGGGACTTATTAGTATATTGTAGTTTGCTGATATGTATATTGTAGTTTCCAACTTTCAGTGTTTGTTTTTAAGTCATTCTTTGAAATCATTTGTCATTATGAAACAATATGCTCTTTATCTTGCAGTTGAGTGTTCCTGGATGTGTGAGGCTAAGCATGGGAGCTGGCAGCTTTTCATTGGCAAGCATTGCAGAACACATCATGCTTATTCCATCATCCCTTGTTCTGCCAGGAAACGGTGCTGAGTATATTTTATGTTCATGCCTCGGCCATCCCTTTCTTCTTAAAGATGTTTTGTCCATGCTTACTGATCTGCTACATCTAGCAAAGAGGAGGTGCTTATGCAAAATCATCTTGGAGTTAAGACCTTATTAGTTGTCAAGGGATCATGAAAATTTTTATGTTGGAGCCTTGTTCATGCATCTCTGTTGAGATAATGTATCTTGTCTGTTTTACATGTACATACACATATCAAACCTTGTATTTGGTCCTGTGAATTGTATAAGCATTGTATTTCTCTGGTTGTTTTCAATTTCAGTTTCTCCCTATGACCCTGTATCACTGAATTAAATGAAATTGGTGGTGTGAATGGAGAGGGAAAACCTTTTGCAATTCTTGTTGCAGGAAATCTCTTGCTCAATTTATGATAGCTTGAATCCATCCAATATGCTTCAATATTGGAATATACAGATTTTGGTGGTGTGTTTGATGGTTATATTTTTTATAGCTAATGATTAGGTTATAAATTCGGGAATGTTCAGCAACCATTTTTATTTTTTTGAATTTTTATCCTTAACTACATGCCATTTATAGGACCCAATAATTTTGGAGGAGTTAACTGTAATGTAACTCTAGAGTAACAATGCAAAATTATAATGTTTTATGTATTTTTACTTCATCAATCTCCAATCTAGGTGAAGGGAACTCAATCGATACTCTATTGAAACTCTTTTGAAACTCTTCCAAAACTCTCATAACACTTATTATATTAAATATGAGATATGTGATATGAGATATGAGGCCTTAGCTTATGAATTTCCCAGGATTTTAATATCAATACATAAACTTCTAGTTTAAGAATGCTGCATCAATGACCGTTACAATTATTAATAATTAATAAGTTGGTGATTTTTATCTTTATAAAGTATATGAGTTTCTGCTTGTTGAATTTCTGATTCATATTTTTTGTTCATGTCAATGGTTACTGATTTAGTTGTATTTTAGCTTTTATCTTGCTAGAGCTGCATTCATTCTTATTGTTGGTATTCTTACTGATGGAGCCAGTTGACCCCATGGAGAATAAAAAATTTTTTGGACGGCCCCAAAGGCCGACGCTCCAAGACCTGCATCTCCAAGGCCGGCACCTTCAAGACCAGCACCCCCAAGGCCAGCACCTCGAAGACCGTCGGCCCCAAAGGCCGACAGCTCCATGACCGGCACATCCAAGGCCGGCCTCCAAGGCCGGCAGCTCCATCGGGTCAAAGAACATGCAAGCCAATTCCTTGGCAATTGGGCTTGATATGGCTTACCCCGACTTCCGTGTCGGTTGCGGCCCATCTCGACATCCGTGTCGGCCAGGGCCCATCCCGACCTCGGCGTCGGCCATGGCCCATCTCGACATCCGCGTCGGCCGGGGCCCATCCCGACCTCGGCGTTGGCCATGGCCTATCTTGACATCCGTGTCGGTCGGAGCCCATCCCGACCTCGGCGTCGGCCATGGCCCATCTCGACATCCGTATCGTCCAGGGCCCATCCCGACCTCGGCGTCGGCCATGGCCTATCTCGACATCCATGTCGGCTGAGGCCCATCCCAACCTCAGCGTCGGTCATGGCCCATCTCGACATCCGTGTCGGCCAGGGCCCATCCCGACCTCGGCGTCGGTCATGGCCTATCTCGACATCCGTGTCGGCCGAGGCCCATCCCGACCTCGGCGTCGGCCATGGCCCATCTCGACATCCGTGTCGTCCAGGGCCCATCCCGACCTCGGCGTCGGCCATGGCCCGTCTCGGTCTCGGCATCGGTCTCAGCAACGGCGTCGGCCTCGGTAGCAGAGGCCGACAAGCGTCCGCTTGCTGCAAGGAATTCCATGTGGCTTTAGCAGGATCACGAACGGTCACCAAATATTACGAACCGGCAATCACTAAGGTCACTGACGGTTTCCAAGAAATTAAGAGGCATACTTATAACATACGTTTAGACGCCCACCTACGAAGAACGGAAGATATTACTCGGCTGTTACCAGTGAAGGGTAAGAGGGACCCCCGAACAGGTATATAAAGACCCCAATCCCCCAACGAAGGGGGGAAAAAAAGAAAAAACTCAATCTCTACTTTCTCATTAAAAAACTTCACTGTTCTACAAGTTACTAACTTGGGCGTCGGAGGGTCCCCACCGGAATCGCCGGTCCGGGACTTTTCTTGCAGGCCCCCGAAAGGAGACGGTGATCCTTCTACATCCTCGAAGGTCTGCAGAGATCTCAGCTCGCTCGACGCTCATCAAAAGTGATTTGACAGCAACACTTACTGTTTTAATCTGCTTTTGTTGGCAAATGAATGTATCAGACACATTTGTGCTAATCTGATAGTTCGGAGTACTACCTTGGGAATGAGTGAAATCTGTGTAAAAGAAAAATCAGCTGTTCACAAACCAATAACAACAAATATGCATTCCAGAGAATACAGAAATTGTGGATTTCTAATATTTAAAGCCATATATTTTTGGGGGTTCATGATCTTACCTCCATGGATGCTGACAAAATCATCTTCACAGTCAGAATCTAACCATGACTGTGAGTCAAAGAAAGTTTCCTCTCTACTGCCTGGGAAAAGCCATAATTAGCATTCATTTAAAAGAACTCATGAGTCATTATTTTTGTAACAAAACTAATTTACGTTGTTTGAATTGTTGGAACAGAAGTTTGAATAGTTGCAATGACAATATCTTATGCATTTTGCAGATTTTCATGAAAGAATTGTCCAGTACTAAAGTTATGCTGTCAATTGTCCTTGAATACTTACAGTATTCAATTCCACTCTTCAAAATGAGAGTTAAATGGGTATTCTGATTCAAACCAACAACATCAACAGCATAAGATACTTTATCAATCATCAGGACCATGAGCCGGCACCCTTAAGAATGCCTTGACTGATAGATGCGATACTGTTTTCTAGTTAGTAGGAAGAGTTGTCTTTCTCAGATCAATGCTTTCAGTGGACTTGCTCACTCAAGTGTTTCCAGCTTGCACCTAAAAGTTAACAAAACCTTGCCATCATACTTTGATATGGTAATACAGGGGCTGGCACCTTGAAACATGTAGCCTGATACGAGTAACCATCTCCAGTAAGGACATACGCTATGTCAAATGGGCCACATGGAACACACACTAACCCAAACCTGATTATTTCTCTAATCCCAGCTGAAAGCCAAAGCCCCTTGTATGACACACTTGTTAATACAATCTCAAAGCTGACTTAACGCACTGCATGGTTATGTTATGGACCACCAATCTTCTTGTTCTACAAGGCATGTTAGCCCTTGAAGTATGCAAGAGTACTTCCACTGCAAGCCTTGACTGAAGGTTTGGCATCAAGTTGTGCTCAGAAATGCCACTTCAAGTGGGCTTCTTCCCTATATCAACCACCACCTGTTGTGGCGCTTCCCTTCGTTTCCAACCAGCCACAGTGTCTTTCCCAGCCGTGCTGACGAAGTGATCGTTTCAAATGACGTTTTCCATTTTAACACCATTTCAGCAAATAGTTTGGCTTTCATGCCATTCTTGTTAAACTGGTGTCAAAAGATACTGGTTTGAAAAATAGCTTGCCGGGCTTTTGGTAGCTGGCAATGGCTCGAATCGATCACTGATGCGATATGATTAAATTTGAATTTTAATTAGACTCGATCTTATAATTCCAGAATTTCAAAATAAATTGATATAATCTGAAAGCATATCAGATAATCTTAGAATGTGATTGTGATAGACTGATTGATTTGAAATACTTCAGTTGGTAGTTCATCTGAAGTAATGACGGACAAGGCTAAGCTAGTTTTATGGGAAACTCAAAAGTCTTTAGGTTATAAATTAAGTTTGTTTTTGATGACTGACTTTATAAATTTTTAAATTTTAAAATACAGTATTTTAAATGTAATTTTAAAATTTCATAAATTCTTATTTGGATATATAGTTATTCTTGAGAATAAAATTTTATCAAGGATTGTAAAGTTTTCTAAAAATATTATTTATAATATTATATAAATTCATGTAATTTTACATAAATATTTAATTTTTCTATGCAAAAATTTAATTATGCAATAAGTATTTAATATTTATTCCAATAATACTCATCAATATCTATAATTCCAATCTTAATATTTTATTATTAATATTAAAATACTTATCATTAATATTATTGTACACACTAATAATATTATGAAAATATATTTAATACTACATTTATTAAATATTTATATTTATTTAAATAATATAAGAAATGTTTCAAATATATTTGTTTATTATGATATTTTTTAATAAAAAATATTTCTATTATAAATATATATATATAATAAAAACTAATCATAGAATATGTATAAATTTTTTATTATAAAATTAAAAATACTATTTAATTTCATTATAATTTATGTTTGGTGAGGCATTCTAAAATTTTTTGAAATTTTGAAATGCAGCATTTTAAAATATAGTATTTCAGAATTTTAAAATTTAACAAATTTTGTATTTGGATAGTTGCTCTTGAAAATGAAATTTTATCTAAGAATTAATTTTTTTAATAAATATATTTTATAATACTTATATAAATTCATATAATGAAATAATATTTTCATATTTTATGTATATAGAAATAAATATTTAATATTTATTCAGTCTACTCATTAATATCTATATTTCAATTAATGTTCTATTGTTAATATTAAATATTTTTATAGTATAAATATTTAGAAATAATATTAAATATTTTAAATTAAATCTATATTTTATTTTAAAATTTATTAATTAAATAAATTTATTTTATAAAATATAGAATTTCTATAATATAAATAGAAATATTTATTATAATAACATTATATTTAAATTCAAACAATAAAATATTCTAATTACCTAAATATTTTAATTTAATAATATAAATAATAATATTTTTTAGTAAATTTTATTTTATTTGTGTAAATTTATTTATTAATGATATCTCTATAATATTAATAACAACATATTAATAATTTAAATAAAATAAACATTGATGTAGTAAATATTTAATAAACATATATTAAAATAAAATAAAATTATAATTTTTTGAAATAAATATTTATGTAGTTAAAATTTTATAATATTTACATAATAGTTTATTATGTTAATAAAATTAAATATTTTGACTATTTTTAAGTGGATTTGAAGGAGGAATTTGTAAATGATACTTTTAGAGGTGGAATTTGTAAATGATCACTTTGAGGGATTTATAAATTTCATAAAATTTTAGAATTCTCTTTAAGAGTAGTCAAAAGAAATTTTGACTTTTAGATTTTAAAATCCTTACTTCAAATGAAATCTCTTCTCAAAATCCTCCATCTAAATACACCCAAATTTCATCCCAACATTATATTACCAAGCATATTCTAGATTTTAAATGTCTCAATATGCAGGATGCCTATGTTTGGTTCGTGTAGTAACCAAAGTGCTAGTATTTCATATTAATACGTTTGATCGACAAAACCAAATTACTATAAATCGAACAAGAAACATGTTAAAATTCTAACAATACCCTTATTTTGCCAAACTAAAAGGAAACTAAAGTAGAGCAATTTTCATATGTAATAACTGTATTATTATTCTATAATTATAAGTATCATGATTATTATTATTATTATACAATACGTTATAAATTTAAATAGTAATTTATATAAAATATATAATGATACAAAAAAGAATATATTATAATGCACATAATATAGTATTATAAATTATATATTATATAAAACTTATATATAGTATATTCAATAATTAAATATTTAAAATTATTATAGTAAAATATTATAAAATTTATTATTAATAATATAATAATAATATATAATATAATAATTAATATATAATTCTATCATAATAATCATAATAATATATTATTATAATATATTTATAATATAAAATATATAGTATTCATATAATATATTTATTATATTATAAAAAAATATAATACAAAGTAATGATGTAATATTATTAAATAATATAAGTTAATAATACTATAAATTATATTAATATTAAGATAATCTAATATTGTATATATTATGTTCATAGTATTAAATTTTATTAATAAATATGATATAATAATAATAACTATTATTATTATCTAAATATATATATTGAATAATTAATATTATATAATTAACATATTAATTTTTATTATTTATATTAATATGTGATAAAAAATTAATTAAAATTTTAATAATATGATATATTATAAAACTCTTAATATTAATTATATGTTTTGCAATAATTTGTATATAATAATATTATATAATATATAAGTTACTTAAAGAGTTTTTTTTTTGTCTAAAAGTTGATGTTAAATTTTCATTAGGTGACAATCTCACATTACCACCACTCTTACGATGTGTTTGGATCACCGTTGGGATTGAGGTCACCAACCAAATAATCCTAAATATCCTAATTAACGCCATACTTAACTAAGTTAAAAGTCTTTGAGCGAACGAGCTACCCAATGTCTTATGGGCATGCATGACCATAACTAGGGCTCCAAGCAAGACCCCCTTCATTCAGATGTTTGGAGCCAAAATCATCATTTCAATAGATATACGAATGCCCTCCTATCAAATCCAACACTATAATGCCCAGAATAACTTGCAGGTTGGACGGGCTCTAAGATAGGCATAAATCCGAGTAGCACCTTACCGGATGACAAGCAACACAATTCTTAAGTCCAAAAAAGATTCTTTAGTGTGAGACCTTGTCCTAAAAAAGTTAAAAGCTTCCACTTGAGTGGACGCCATCGACAAGCTTGCTCCCAATTGAGAAGGTTCCTATCAGATAGCTAAGGCCATTAGGTTAGGAACCTATAAACTCGAGACTAGATGACATAACGATATTCAGAATATAGAGTTTGGAGAAACTAAGGATGTGCTTTTCTTAAGTGTTCCTAATCAAATTGCATTTGGAAAGAATTGATGTGTTTCTTAAGTGCCATCCTGAAGCATCCATAGACTTGTTTGAAAGAACTCTTCTTGATGTGGCTGATCAAGCCACGTTAGGGCTAACGGATCAAATGACTGACGAATCCAAGGTCGGGTGGACCAGGTCGGGTAGACCAGGTCAGCACCCAGGGACTTTTGAGTCCCCCTTAGCCTTGACACCCAGGGGACTTCAAGTCCCCTCGGCCTCGGCACTCCTCCCGAGTCTCCCTCGGCCTCGACACCCAGGGACTCCCAAGTCCCCCTCGGCCTCGGCACCCCGGGGACTCCCAAGTCTCCCTCGGCCTCAGCACCTGGCCTCACATGGCCCACCAACCTTCTACGATCCTGCGTGGCCACTACCAGTTACGGCGTACGCCTGACATGACCAGGCCCACCTACCACCTATGGCACCGCACCTAGTAGGAAGATGGCAGGCCAGGCTACCCCTGACAAACTCCGAACGATTGCAACCTGTCCCTATCAGCCTTGCCACCTATCCTCTATCAGACGATGACGTCTCGGATTCAACACCTTCCAAAAGAGAATAAGAGGGACTTCCGAATAGGTATAAGAACCTTCGCTCATAACGAGAGAAGGGATCTGAACTCTAAGTTTTTGGCTAAGTCCTTTAGTCCATTTCTACTTTCTATTTTCAAATTACTCACTTGAGCGTCAAGGGTCCCTACCGAGCAACCGATCTTCGAAGACTTTCTTGCAGGATTTTTGCCTACGGAGGAGGTGTCTGAAGATTTCCAGCTTCATCCTCATCGTCCTTTGGATCCTCATCCTTGCTCGACGTTCAGGTAGAAAAAGACGAGGGGATTGAAAGCTTCAAAACAATTAGCACATATCTCCACTCCTCTGAGAACAATAAAAAGATGGTGGTGATGCACGCCCAAAAGATTTCCACCAGCTATGCTGGGGGGCATCGCCAAGGAGCTGAGCAGCAAGAGGCTAACCTCCCTGCTCTGCCCTTGCCATCACCTCAGGACAATCGAATTGTCATCCTCACCTTACAAGTCCAGTCGCTTATGGCGGCTGTTCAGGAGCTGCAACAATTGCCGACGGCCGCGCAACAACACCTAAGGCCACCCTCGCCGGGCGTAGGGGCAGTTCAACCTTGCCAACTATCCACCCATAGGAGAGCCTCTCAAGGGAGACTCACCGCCATTGTGCTTTGCCCAAGCATCACCGTCGGAAGGCCTCTAAGAGGCTTTGGTCTCCCACTTGCCATTCTAAAGGTTCTTCTAAATGGCAACGCAGGAGGAAGACCGAGCGAGGACATCATCATTGGCATTGCCCCTCTCCATTCTCAGAATCCTTAAGGGAGGGGTCCTTCGACGATCGGATTGGTCGCTAGGCTGAGTGACGGCTGGATGAGTACAACCACAGTTGGAGAAGCTCAGCCACGGATCACTAACCAGTCAGAGGTGGATACGACAGCATCCTTCGCTATCTCACCGTATCATGGAGGAGCCGATCTCGAACCAGTTCCTTCTCCCCAGCTGGACCCCTACGATGGTACCACTGACCCCTTGACCATTTGGAGATCTACAAGGTCCTCATGCAGGTCAGAGAGTGATCGACTCTCTCCTTTGCATCGCCTTTTGGCCACCCTTGAAAGGCTACGCGTGCCTGGTACTCCTTTTGTTGTCTTGCAGCATCAACTCCTTTTGGCAGTTGGAGAGGGCTTTCTTGGCACACTTCGATGCATGTCGAAAGATCCCTCGGGTGGATGATAGCCTGTTCACCGTCCAGTAAAAGAGTGGTGAGTTATTGAGGGACTTTGTGGCCTGGTTCAAGAAAGCTGCGCTCGAAGTTCATAACCTCGAGGACTTCGTGGCCACCCTGGCCTTGAAGCGAGGGCTCCACCCTTTCCACTTTGCTACTCCTCGACAAGAAGCCCTCCAGTTACTACACCGAGCTGCTAAGTCGCACACAGAAGTACATCTACGCCGATGAAGCAGACTCTTTTTAAGGGGAGGCTGACGGAGGACCCAGCAGGAAGCAGGCCTGTTCGGAAGCCAAGTGGGGTTTGTGCCAGGAGGCCTGAGCCTCCCCTTCGACTGGAAAGCTGACCCCGGACTCTTGCCCTCAAGGAAGAGCACTTCATTCCTCTGCTCACCCCGATATCCCATATCTTGATGGAGGTTGAGGGCAAGCCCTACCTTTGACGTCCCACCCCCATGAAGCCAGGAGCCCCTCGCGACAAGAACCTTTACTATCGCTTCCACCGAGATCACGGCCATACATAAAGGATTGCCGACAGCTAAAGAGGGCGATTGAAGAGCTCATCCAGCAGGGCTACCTAGGAAAATTCATTCGGAGGGGAAACCCGGCTGCACCAGGTCCGCTGGTGCCTTGATCGCCCAAGCCAGTGTCGACAATGCCCCAACCGAGAAGATGGTGGCCATAATTTCTAGGGGGCAGTGGCACTTCCAAGAGGCCACGGAGGTATGAGGGAGTTGATATATAATCTCCTTCTCTAAAGGGGACTCGAAGGGATAGACAATCCTAATGATGATAGCATCGTCGTGTCCATGATGATCCCAAACACCCTGTAAAAAGGATTCTTGTTGACAGTAGAAGCTCAGTAGACGTTCTCAGTTACAATGCTTTTGTTCGAATGAACTTGTCCCCCGACTCCCTTTGGCCCGTGACTACACCCTTGATGGGCTTTACAGGAGACTCCGTAAGGGTGGAGGAGAGATAACCCTACCGGTCATGGCTGGAACGTTGCTACGCCAGAGCACGGTCTTCATGAAGTTCTTGGCATCCGAGTCCCCTACAATGCCATCTTGGGAGACCCGGCCTGAATCTCTTAGATGTCATTATCTCCACCAAGAGGCTGTTTGTAAGGTTCCCTACCTACGGAGGGGTTAGGGAGTTGCGCGGGGAGCGAAGCCTGTACCACTCTATTACCACATGGCTCGCAGTCCCCAGGAGGTGATCACTCTGCCAATGCCCGAGTTACTTGACCCAGGGACACGGAGAGGAGAGGGGAGCCAGCTGAGTACTTGCTGACCTTCCGCTGGGGGAGGACCTAATGAGGGTGGTTCGAGTCAGGGCGCTTCTCCTGAGGAGGCACGAGATGACTCCTTGCCTTCTACGGACCAACTCGGATGTCTTCTATTGACCCAGATGGCAACCCAAGAGGGGGGGGGGGGATGAATTGGGTTCTTTAAAAAATTTGGCGCTTAGAAATAATTTCACAATTGATAGTGCACAAGAAAGTATGTACTAAGTGTGATGCTAAGAATGCAAAGCAGAATATAAAGATAGAGTAGAGAGAAGAAGACAAGCACCACAAACACAAAGGTTTATAGTGGTTCGATGTTAGCCACACCTACATCCACTCCCAAGCAACTCTTGGGTCCACACTATAATCACCCTGATTACAGCTAAGTTGTTTTACAAGCTCACAATCCAAACTTATTGTTTTACAACGGGATCACAATGAACCCAGCCAATTTTCATAGGCTCACCAGCACACCATCTATCATAAGCTAACCTTAGGTTGCACAAGGCCAACTGCCTCACCTGATTTAATCACCTGATTGAATCAAAAATTAAATGTATCAAAGAAATAGTTACAATAAAATGAAAGCTCCTCAAATAAGCAAATAAACATATAAGTGAGATGAAAATAGAAAAGCCTGATTAGAAGATCTTTGAAGTTGAGCTTTTCTTCTTTTCCTTTTCTCTTCTTGGATGATCTTCTTCAAGATAGGATTGAAGCTTTGGAAGAAACATTGATGCAGAGGATGTAGAAAAACTAGGGCTCTTGCTTTTCTTTTTCTATTTGATGGAAATCCTTCAGAGTTGGCTTTTGAATGCTTTGGATTTCTCTAAACTCTTTTTCGAACACTTGGGATTTCAAATATGAGCTTTCTCTCTTGATATTTCTCTATTCTTTTCTTGATTTCTTCTCCTTGTTTCAAATGGTCGGAACCTTCCTTTTATAGTCTCTCTTAATCCATATTTTGATGCAAAGTGGCCGTTAAAAGTGTTTGTGGATGAGTTTATCATGAAAAAGGAAAGAGCCGTTGGGATTTATTTGGAAAAAGATATGTTGGAGTCATTTCTGACACTTCTAAAAATTGCCTCTAACAGATTAGAGTCGGCTCTAATCTGGCATGGGGTGGGTCTAAGTCAGGATGCTTGAAATAGTAAAGTCTGTCCATCACGGAGTCGGCTCTAACTTTTCTTGGGGTCGACACATTGCGTGCTGGAGTCGGCTCTAACGAAAGCGGAAGTCAGCTCTAATTTTCTCTAGAAAATATAGTCTCTGTTTGTCAATTAGAGTCGGTTTAATTCCCTGCAGGAGCCGGCTCTAATTTGACTTCGAAAAGAGGTTTTTATTCTCAGGTTAGAGTCGGCTCTAATTTTTCTAAAGTTGGTTCTAAACCGTGCCGAAAGTGCAAATTTTTTCGATACGCTCCGAAGTCGACTCTAATCCCTCTAGAGTTGGCTCTAATGTCTGAACTTTGACACATGACATTAGAATCGGATCAAACTTAATTTTTCTTTAGATTTTGATTAATTAAAAATTTGAATACCTGAAACACTTAATCAAAATTATTAGTTACATAAGGAATATACTCATATGGCTTTTGTTGTTATCAAAATCAATAAATGGGTCAACAATCTCCCCTTTTTGATGATGACAAAAACATTGAGTATATGCATTTCAATTTTAAATAATTAGAGTAATACTTTTCAAAACTTTAAACATAATTATTTTGAACACATACTTCATTAAAAAAAATTGCATTCCATGTTTCATAGTTTTCAAGTTTTTAAAATGCAATTCCAATTGTCAAAACAACATAGCCCTTATCAAATTAAATTTAAATAAGCTTCTCTGAGTAATATAACTCCCCCTATATATGTGCATACTATATAATTGCTTAAAGTCTATTTGAAGTCTATATGCATATACAACTCTTTCTCTCCCTTTTTGTTATCAATGAAAGGTTAAGAAAGCATACGGTAGTCCTTGCTTAGATTGGAATTTAAATTAACTTAGATAAGAATTAATCATCATAGAACACAATTATAAAAATCAAATATGTTCCATTAAGATTAGAAAAATTCATATATTGCATTCATAGTCCTTGATTTCAAGTACAAGTTAAATGAAAATACACCCAAAGTGTAAAGTAAACATAAAACAAGATAACATATCTTAAAAGTCCTTAGTACAAGCTAAATAACAATATAACCTAACTTAAAATAAAAATCTAAGCACAATATTTGAAGTCCTAAAATCTAAGGATAATCTAAGATAGATTTGTTGGAGTTGATTGGATTGGAGTTGAAGTAGCTTGGCTTGGCTTGGAGTTGAGTGATTGGATTGACTAGAGAAGCAGGAAGAGTAGGGAACATCACTTCAGAATTTTTTAATTCCTCTAAAATTTATCCCATTCTTTTTTCTTGAACCTTTATAAAATCATTAATCAATTTGTTAACAAGGGAACCAGCTGCAGTAACCTTTTCTTGTAGCTCCACATTTCATTGGAATAAACATCTGAGTCACCACCAATGCCTTTGATCTTGTCAAAAATATTTTGAAGCTCAGTCTTCAATCCATCAGCTGAGGTGCTGATTGATGACTCAATCTTCTCGATTTTCTCTTCCAAAGTGTATATAAGCTACCTGAATCCCAACAACTGATCTTTGACATTATCTTTAATTTTTGCCTTATGCTTAGCCAACAAGGCTTTGAGCTGCTCAATCTGTCTATCAAAAAAATCAGAAGAACTAGGAAAAAAGTGATGGTTGCTGCTGGTACCGATGGAGGTGCTGAAGTACTCGGTCCAAGTGAAGAATATCTAGGAGTAGATGGTCCAGCTTCTGAAGGTCCAGGGACCTCATCACCAAAATCAATATCAGCTTCTGCTTGGACTTGCTTGGCTCTATCAGATTGTTTTTCCTTTGCCATTGGCCCTCAACTTTTCTAAAGCCCATGCGGTGAAGAGTGGAGACATTATAGTAGTCCGTGTGCCCCTGCTTCTTTTGTGGCTCATTCTCTAGAATATTCACCTTCGAAATATCAAAGTAAAAAACATGCCATATGGTAAAGTGGACCTCTTCTTAGTCCCGGCCTCAGCCATGTATCCAATCATCATTCCGACCAAGTTAATTGGATACCCATTCATCACACAATCCATCAGAAGAACATTTCTTTCAGATACATACTCAAATTGCCCAGTCTTGGGAAACAAAATTCTTCTGCAGATGTTATGAAGTAATCTCAGTTCCAGACTCAGCTGATTTGCCTTTACTTCTTCAAATTCAGAAATTTCTCTTCCTAAACTTGTCAATGCCTCACCTCTATCACTGTGACGAGTGGCAGCTATTCCAACAATAAGAATCTCCAAAACATTGTCCAAAATTTCATAAGTGAGATGGACTCGGGTTCCTCTCACATAGCTAACTAATCCACCATCCTCTCTACTTACATTGTTGTAGAATTCTCTAACTAAAGCAGGGTAAGTGGGGACATCAATAGAACATACTCTCTTCCAGCCCATTTCTTTTAACTGTCTACCAATTGAAAAGCCTTCTGAGTCAAGGAAATCGAAGTTTACCTTTCTTCCCATGGTAATTGCTTTTCTAGCTAGCAAATCAACTTGTGGAGAGGGTGGGATAGGAATTGCACTAGGAGTTGAGGAGGAAGAGATTGACGGAGTGCTTGAAGAAGGTGGCCTTATTGGACGTCGCATGGAGCACCTTCCGGTTGTGATGGAGACTCCAATGGTAGATGCACGGCATTTGGGGGCCATTGAGGTTAGGAAAGATGAGAATCAAAGGTGTTTGGAGGATTGAGAGAGGTAGAGAAGAGTTTAGAACGAATCAGAGTCAATTTGGTTAGAAAATGGGTCGGCTCTGCCCTAGATATAACGAAAGGGACCACTTAGAGTCGGCTCTCGAAAAGTGAGGTGTCGATTCTAAGTCGCCAATACAGTTAGCCCAAAATAGAGTCGGCTCTGATAGTTTCAGTGAAAGATAAGAGTTTCAAAGAATCTGAAACTTATCAAATTAGGCATCAAACTCTAGATAAATGTTTCTTAAAGTGTGGGAGGTCAAGAAATTCAAATATGTAGATGATTTTTCCTCAGAAACATAAGAAGATTTTCAAGAAAATGATTGAACTCTAGATAATCATTCTAAGAGTTTCAAAACTACTTTAATGGATCACAAACTCCTAATTCTCCTCTAAGATAACAAAATCTCTCTTCACTTAAGGGTTTTATAAATATATCAGCTAATTGTTCATCAGTACATACATAATCAAGACAAACATAATTATTAGCAACATATTCTCTAATGAAATGGTGTCTTATCTCTGTGTTTGGTTCTTAAATGTTGAATAGAGTTCTTGGTCAAATTTATTGCACTAGTGTTGTCACACCTAATTGGAATCTTATCAAGTGTGATACCATAATCTTCAAGTTGTCACTTAATCCAAAGAATTTGAGTACAACAACTTCCAGTTGCAATATATTCAGCTTCAGTAGTTGATAATGCAACTGAATTTTATTTTTTGCTAAACCAAGAGATTAAGTTACTGCCTAAGAACTGGCATGCACTACTTGTGCTTTTTCTATCTAGTTTACAACCAGCAAAATTAGAATTATAATATGCAATTAGATTAAATATTGAGTCACTAAAGTACCATAATTCTACATTTTTAGTTCCACTTAAGTATCTAAAATTCTTTTTACAGCAATTAAGTGAGATTCTCTAGGATCAAATTGATATCTAGCACATAAACATACAACAAACATAATATCAGGTCTACTAGCTATTAAAAAGTAAAGAACCAATCATACCTTTATAAAGCTTTTGGTCGACTTTCTTACCATCCTCATCTTTATCGAGTTTGCATGAAGGACTCATTGGTGTGCCAAGAGGTTTAAAAATTTCTATACCAAACCTCTTAAGAATTTTCTTCGTATATTTTATTTGGTTAATGAAAATTCTCTCTTTCTCTTTCTTGATTTGAAGTCTAAGGAAGAAATTCAGTTCTTCCATCATGCTCATTTCAAATTCTTTTTGCATTAGCTTTACAAAATCTTGACAAAGAAGATTGTTAGTAGCACCGAATAATATATCATCAACATAAATTTTTACTACTACTAAATCTTTTTCTTTTCTTTTAAAAAATAGGATTTTAGCAATATTTTCTTAGAAAAATTATTTTCAATCAAAAATTTACTCAGCCTATCATACCAAGCTCTAGGTGTTTGCTTTAAACTATAAAGTGCTTTGTGTAGTTTAAAACATAATTTGGAAATTCATAATCTTCAAAACCAGATGGTTGCTCAACATAAACTTTCTTATTTATAAAACTATTTAATGTACTTTTTATATCCATCTAAAATAAATTAATGTTCATGCAACATGCAAATGCAAGTAACAACCTAATGGCTTCTAATATAGCAATAGATGCAAAGGTTTTGATCAAAATCAATACCTTCTTCCTGATTATATCCCTTTGCAACTAATCTAGCTTTATTTTCATAATAATGCCATCTTTATCTAACTTATTTTTAAATATCCATTTGGATCCTATAACTGGATAATCTTTGGGTCTATCAACTAGGATCCATACCTTATTCCTAGTGAATTGATTCAATTCTCTTGCATGGCTAATATTCAATAACTATCCTTTTCAGCTTCATCAATTGTCTTGGGCTCTATATGAGATACAAATGCAAGATGATTATTGATGTTTCTCATGAATGATTTAGTTCTTACACCTTGAGATGGATTACCTATGATTAGGTCCTTTGGATGACCATAAACATATCTCCAATCTCTAGGTAGATCTGTATCATTACGAGTAGTATCAATACCATCATCCTTAGGTGAGTCATCATCCTTAGCTTTAGGTTCATGATCTAAAGATAAATCAACATTCAATTTTTTAAAATCTCTTCCAAGAATATTTGTATCTTCCTCATCATCTTTCTTTTTAGAACTTGATGCTAAAGACTCATCAAACACTATATGAATTGACTCTTCTACAATCAAATACTTCTTATTGAATACTCTATATGCCTTGCTAGATGTGGAATAACCTAAGAATATGCCTTCATTTGACTTAGCATCAAACTTTTCTATTATTCTTTTCATTATTATGAATGAAACATCTAATGTTGGGTTTCCTATCATGCCATAGCTCATAGAGAGTTATCTTAAGAATTGGTTTAATCAAGGCTCTATTTAGGATGTAATATGTTGTGTTTATGGCTTTCACCCATAAATATTTTAGGAGTTGGCTTTCACATAGCATGGTATGGGTCATATCTTTTAGAGTCCTATTTTTTCTTTCTACAACCCCATTCTGTTGAGGTATCCTAGGCACTGAAAAATTATGATGGATATCATTTTCAATGCAAAAACAAGTGATTTTCAAATTCAGTCCCATGACCACTTCTAAGAGACACTATGGTGGTATTTTTCTCATTTGTGACTTTCTTAAAAAATTTAGAAATATTAAGAAAGTCTTATCTTTATGAGCTAAAAATAATCCAAGTGAATCTAGAGTAATCATCTACTATCACAAGACCATATTTCTTTTCTTCTAAACTAGAGGTTCTAGTAGGTCCAAAAATATCCATGTGTAGTAGCTCGAGTGGCCTAGAAGTGAAAACAATATTTTTTAATTTGAAAGAATTTTAGTTTATTTTCTAAATTGACATGCATCACAAACTCTATTGTTTTCAAAGTCTAATTTTGGAAGACATTTAACCAAATCCATTCTAAGCAATTTCGAAATCAAGTGTGTGCTTGCATGACCTAATCTACGGTGCCATAGTCATCCAATCTTATTTATCTTAGCATTATCAGCAATTAGGCAATGGTTACTCGTAGAAAAATTGTTAAGTCAATTAAGTATACATTGTCATTTCTATTTCCAACAAAGATAATGCTACCGTCAATGGAATTTGATACATTGCAGATAAATTCTTCAAAGAAAACTTTAAAACCTTTATCGCATAGTTGGCTAATGCTAATTAAATTATGCTTTAACCATCTACATATAAAATATTTTCAATAAAAGTAGATGGAGTGATCTAAATTTTACCCATGCCCATGATGTGACCTTTACCATTATCTCCAAAAGTTACTACTCCATCTCTTTTAGCTTCAAGGATGATGAATTGATCTTTGTCATCCGTCATGTATCTTGAGCAGCTACTATCAAGATACCATTTTCTTTTTGATCCTTTGGCTGCAAGACATGCCTGCAAAGCAATCATATCTTATGTTTAGGTACCCAATCCTTCTTGGATCCTTCATGGTTAGTAGCAGCAAATATAGTTCCTTTTGGAATCCAAATCATTTTACTTCTATGACTAACATTCACATGAGACATTTTATGATTGCAAATAAATTTATATCCTTTCATACCACAATGAAAATAGAAAATATCTTTTTCAATTGATTCATTTACAAAGAAATTATTAACAAATTTTTGCTTCTTGTGTGGTCTATAACCTAAACCAGCTTTATCAAAAATAGCTCTTTAATTGTTTAAAAGCAAATTAAGTCTTTCTGAGCTATAAGTAAATTATCAACAATACCCTTATATTTTTAAGTTCATTTTTTAAGTTTAGATTTTTAGCAGAAATTAATTCTTTTTCCTTTTGCATATCTTGCTTTTTAGAATTTTGCTTTTCAATTTCAATGATAATTTTATTTTTCTTTTTGAGAAGATTTATTTTCTATTTTTAAAACTTTATTCTTTGCTCTCAAAAATTTAAAATCATTCTTCACTTGCCATAAGACATATGTTGGCAACTTCTTTTGATCATCTTTGGATGAAGATTCATCACTATCGCTCTAAGTTGCAACGTATGCTTTCTTTTTCTTTCTAAATCCCTTCTTAAGTTGATAACATTCGGATCTGAAGTGTCCAGGATTTTTACATTCATAACAAATCAAGGGATCTTTCTCTTTTTCCTTATCTTTTTCTTTATCTCCCTCCAACTTGACACCAATTTTTTTTTTTTATGAACGGCCTCCTTCTTTGCATGAATTTCTTGAATTTTCTTGCAAGGAGAACAATGTCATCATCGTCTTCATCTTCTTCACTACTGTTTGACTCCTTTTCTGTAGCCTTGAGTGTAATTATCCTCTTTTTTTTACATCTTCTTCTTGATGTTGCTTTATTGAGAGTTCATGGGTCATAAGTGATCAAAGGAGCTCCTCCAAAGATAAGATGTTGAGATCTTTGGCTTCTTGGATTGTTGTTACTTTGGCTTCCCATGCTCTTGGAAGAGACCTAAATTTTTTTTGAACTATGAGACCAATTTTTTTGAACTATGTCTTTCGACTTTTAGTATTTACTATGTCGATAAATCTAGTATACATGTAATGGATTTATTTTGATCCATATTAAAGAGTTCATATTTATGCACAAGAATATTAATCTTGGACTCTTTAACTTGGTTGGTTCCCTCATGAGTAACTTCCAACCGATCCCATATCTCCTTGGCTGAGATGTAAGTGGATATTCTATTGAATTCATTTGTATCCAAGGAGCAGTATAGGATATTCATAGCCTTGGCATTGAGCTAGGCTATTTTTTAATTATTTTCATTCCATTCCCTTTCGGGCTTAGAAACAATGGATCCATCAACTAAGTGTATGGAAGTAAGACCATTGATAATGATACTTCATAAATCATAGTCTAAAGCTTGAATGAAAATCCTCATCCTAGCTTTCCAATATAAATAGTTTGTGCCATTAAATAAGGGTGGATGGTTTGTGGATTATTCCTCAGAAAAAGAAGAATCAGCTTGAGCTGCCATTTGGATCTTTATCTCTTGATTGTTAGATCAAGGAAGGATAAGCACAAGCTCTAATACCAATTGTTGGCCCAGACAACAACCCAAGAGGGGGGGATGAATTGGGTTCTTTAAAAAATTTTGGCGCTTAAAATAATTTCATAATTGATAGTGCACAAGAAAGTATGCAATAAGTATGATGTTAAGAATGCAAAGCAGAATATAAAGATAGAGTAAAGAGAAGAAAAAATAAGAATGACAAACACAAAGGTTTATAGTGGTTCGGTGTTAGCTACATCTACATCCACTCTCAAGCAACTCTTGGGTCCACACTATAATCATCCTGATTGCAGCCAAGTTGTTTTACAAGCTCATAACCTAAACTTGTTATTTTACAACGGGATCACAATGAACCCAGCTAGTTTTTATAGGCTCACTAGCACACAACCTATTACAAGCTAACTTTAGGTTGCACAAGACCAACTGTCTTACCTGATTCAATCACCTGATTGAATTAGAAACCAAATGTATCAAAGAAATATTTACAATGAAATGAAACCTCCTCAAATAAGCAAATAAACAATATAAGTGATATAAAATAGAAAAGCTTGATTAGAAGATCTTTGAAGTTGAGCTTTTCTTTTTTTTCCTCTTCTCTTCTTGGATGATCTTCCTCAAGATAGGATTGAAGTTTTGGAAGAAACATTGATGTAGAGGATCTAGAAGAACTAGGGCTCTTGCTTTCTTTTTCTATTTGATAAAAATCCTTCAGAGTTAGCTTTTGAATGCTTTGGATTTTCTAAACTCTTTTTTGAACACTTGGGATTTCAAATCTGAGCTTTCTCGCTTGATATTTCTTTATTCTTTTCTTGATTTCTCCTCCTTATTTCAAACGGTCAAAACCTTTCTTTTATAATCTCCTCTTAATCCATATTTTGATGCAAAGTAGCAGTTAAAAGTGCTTGTGGATGAGTTTATCATGAAAAAGAAAGAGCTGTTGAGGTTTATTTGAAAAAGATATTCGTTGGAGTCATTTCTGACACTTTGAAAATCGCCTCTGACAAATTAGAGTCGGCTATAATCTGGCCTGGGGTCGGCTCTAAGTCGGGATGCTTAAAATAGTAAAGTTCGTCCATCACGGAGTCAGCTCTAACTTTCCTTGGGATCGACACATTGCATGCTGGAGTTGGCTCTAACTAAAGCGGGAGTCGGCTCTAATTTTTCTTGAAAAATATAGTCTCTGCTTGTCAATTAGAGTCGGCTCTAATTTCCTGCAGGAGTCGGCTCTAATTTAACTCCGAAAAGAGGTTCTCTGTTCTCAGGTTAGAGTCGGCTCTAATTTTTCTGAAGTCGGTTCTACACCATGCCAAAAATGCTAAACTATTCCGATATGCTCCGAAGTCGACTCTAATCCCTCTAGAGTCGGCTCTAATGTCTGAACTTTTGACACATAACATTAGAATCGGATCAAACTCAAATTTTCTTTAGATTTTGATTAATTAAATATTTGAATACCTAAAACACTTAATCAAAATCATTAGTAACATAAGGAATATACTCATATGACTTTTGTTATTCATCAAAATTAATAAATGGGTCAACATCTTCACTTGGTCAGCGTCCGACATGCTGGGCATACTGACAGAGGTGATCACTCATAATCTCAACATCAACCCAAGGTGTCGGTCAGTTCGACAAAAGAAGAGGAGTTTTGCCCTTGAGCGGTAGAGGACCTTCGATGAGGAGGTGAGCAAGCTAGTGGCCACTAGCCACATCTAGGAGGCCCACTACCCTAACTGGCTGGCCAACATGGTTATGATCCATAAGGCCCATAAGGCCAAAGAGAGCTAGAGGATGTGCGTCAACTTTATCGAACTCAACAAAGCATGCCCCAAGGATAGCTTTTCGCTGCTCAAGATCGATAATCTAGTGGTTGCCATGTCTAGCCATGAGACGCTTAGCTTCATGGATGCCTTCTCAGAGTACAACCAGATCAAGATGGACCCAGCTGACGAGGAGGCCACTTCCTTCATAATCGAAAAGGGACATACTACTACAAAGTAATGCCCTTCGGACTGAAGAATGTAGGGGCCACATATCAGAGGCTGATGAATAAGGTCTTCAAGGACCAAATTGGGCGCAACATAGAGGTGTACGTGGATGACATGCTCACCAAAAGTATCCATGTCAACAATCATGTTGTCAACCTAGCGGAGTACTTCAGCAACCTTCACCGTTATCAAATGAAGCTGAACCCACAGAAGTGTGCCTTTGGAGTCACAGCGGGTAAGTTCTTGGGCTTTATGGTGACACAGCAGGGCATCAAGGCTAACTCGGAGAAGATCAGTGCCATCATCGATATGAGGCCGTTGGCCAGTAGAAGGAGGTGCAATGGTTTACCGGAAGAGTGGCAGCCCTGAGCTACTTCCTGTCGAAGTCGGTAGAAAGATGCCTGCCTTTCTTTAAGGCCTTATGTAAGGTCAACGACTTCGAGTAGACAGGGGAGTGCCAGAAAGCCTTCGAAGGACTAAAGGAGTTCTTATCAACTCCGCCATTGCTGTCCAAGCCAAGGGAGGGAGAGGAACTATTCCTCTACCTCGCGGCATCCCCCCTGGCGATCAGCTCCGTGCTTGTCCGCATTGACGCCGATGGGACATAGAGGCCTATTTATTACATCAGCAAGGTGCTTCATAATAGACCATATATTCTAAAATCGAAAAGATTATTTTTGCACTGATCAACTCCGCTCAGCGTCTCAGGCCTTACTTCCAAGCCCATCCGATCGTGGTGCTCATGGACCAACCGCTTAGGGCGATCTTGTCTTGTCCTGACACCTCTGGCTAACTGGCGAAGTGGGCTATCAAGTTAGAAAAGTTTGACCTATCGTTCTGACCGAGGTTGGCCATGAAGTCCCAGGTCTTGGCGAACTTCCTAGTCAAGTGCGCTTGGGTTGGAGAGCAATCGGACGAGCCCCACTTGATGCCCTCAGATGCTACGTCTGAGGTGGGGAGGGAGGACTAGATCCTTCATATGGATGATGCATCGAATTCCTAGGAGAGTGCAGCCGACCTCATCCTCGCAAGCCTAGAAGGAATGGTGGTGGAGTATGCCCTTTGTTTCTCTTTTCAGCCACCAATAATCAAGCAGAGTATGAAGCTTTGCTGGCAGGAATAAAGCTCGCTAAGGAGCTTGAAGTAAAGTACCTCAGAGCCTTCACCGACTCCCAACTCATCTCTAGACAAGTTGCTGGAGAGTACGAGGCTCGGGACCCCATCATGTCCTACTATCTGAGTAAGGTCCAATCACAGACCTCATTCTTTACTCACTTCAGTATCAGCTACATCCCCATGGGTGAGAATGCTAGAGCCGGCACCTTGTCCCGACTAGCCACTTCGATCGATGGGACTCTGGAAGGACTTACCTGGAGCATTTGGAGGCCCCAAGTATTGATGCGGCTGAAGAAGTTCTACCGATCAATCAAGGGTCCACCTGGATGGATGCATTCACCCGATATCTCACCAACGACACTCTTTCCGCCGACCCTACGAAGGCCAAGCTTCTCAAATGGCAAGCTTCTAAGTTCCTAGTGCTCGACGAGCAACTATACCGGAGGTCTTTCTCTCACCCTCTCCTCAAGTGTATTGGCCCTGCAGATGCTGACTATATTCTCTGCGAGATCTATGAATGCATATGTGAAACCCACCTTGGGGATAGAGCGCTAGCACACAAGGCCCTATGCCAGGGATACTATTGGCTTACCATGTAGGAGGACGCTGTTGAGTTGGTTTAGAAGTGTGATAACTGCCAGCGACATGCTAGCATCTAGCGACAGCCGACTTCCCAGCTAAGTCCTCTGTGGAGGATGGATATCCTGGGACCATTCCCTCCTGCCCCCGGTCAACGAAAGTTCCTGCTCGTAGCCATCGACCACTTCACCAAATGGGTAGAGGCCAAGGCACTCGCCAAGATCATCGAAAGCAAGGTGAGGTCATTCTTTTGGAAATCAATGCCAGGACGGCACTAAAGACCAACTATCAGCGTTGGCACAAAGATCGGTGCAACGCTGGCACTAAAGCCTGACTTTAGGTCGGCACCA
>UESW01005040.1:479756-523962 GCA_900491605.1 Calamus simplicifolius | reverse complement strand
TTTACATTTTCATGTATTATCATTTTGAAGTAATGAGGAAGTTTGATGCATTACTTATGTCTATTTCAATTGTAAGTATTCTTGAATACTTTGAATGATTATCCTCATTGATAAGTTAAATAGAAAAAGATAAGAATGTTATTGATATTAAACTTCCTAACCTTTTTGTTGATTACAAAAAAGGGGGAGAGTTTTTTATTCAATCGTATATGCCTTCAATTCAATCAAAGTTTAATTTTGAAAGAGGAAGAGCATAAGGGGAAGAGATAAATTGAATTTCATAAAGAAAATGCTTAAGTTTCTGATTTTGAAAAATTTTGAATGATTTATAAATTAAGGTTCATAGGGAGAGCTACCTCATTGAGGGGGAGCCTTTCCATGAACACAATAGTTGATTTTGGAATCACAAATTTTTTCAATTTTATAATGCATATACTCAATGTTTTTGTCATCATCAAAAAGGGGGAGATTGTTGAGAAATTATTGAAACATAATTGCCCCAACTTTATTGATTTTGATGATTTCCAAAAGCCATGAGTACCTTAAAGAATAAAATGTTTAGTTTATCAAAAACCTTGAGCTTATTCAAATTGAAAGGAATGGAATATCAATGGTTATATTTAATGAGTTTTGAATCCTTTAGAAAAATGAGTTTCAAGCTCTATGCTTAAGAGATTTCAAAAAGGAATTTTTACACATTATAATTCAATCTGTGAATTCTTGAAACATGTCTTGAATCCATGCTTAATGTCATATTTAATGTATTCAAGTCAAATTTAAATTTTAAATTTGTTAGGGACAATTTTAAAGTATATCAGAACATTTTTCTGATTTTTGTATCGCTCCCAAGCCGACTCAAGGGTTTCCGAGTCGACTCCTGTAAGCCACAGAGTTTTCGATTTTCTCGAGTCGACCTTGGTTTTCAAGAGTTGACCCCTGACTTGTGCGAGTCGACTCCTGTTTGTGCGAGCCGACTCCGCTCAAACAACAGAAACCATGTTTTTTGAGCACTTCTCGAGTCGACTCCCCATTTTCCTCGAGTCGACTCCCAACTTTCGCGAGCCGACACTTTAGTTTTCGCGAGTCGACCCTTCAATGCTTAAAATGTTTCTATTTTTAGTAATCGACTTCGAGCCGACTCCCACAAAGCTCGAGTCGACTCTGCGAAATCTGGGCGCAATTTTTAACGATGACACATCAGCCCCAACGGTAAGATTTTCAAATAACGGCTATTTTTCCTTGTTTCTAACGGATATATTTTTGCAGATTCTATAAATAGTGGAGCTCTTTTCAAATCAAAACAATCAAGAAAAAATCAAAAAGAGAGAAAAGAATATCTTTGAAAAGAGGGAAAAATAGAGCATATTGGAAAAATCATCTAGCTCAAAGGAGAGTGATTCAAAAGGAGTGAAATCTAAGTGGAAGTTTCGTCTGCTCCTTCTCATCAATCCACAAGAGTCAAAAGAAAATTCACAAGCATTTCAAGGTCAAATCGGAGGATTTTCAAAAGAGGAAAAAGCTTCATCTCAACTCCAAAAGACTTCAACGGTCAAGAATCTTGCTGAGGCGTGATTCAACATTTCAAGAGGAGTTAAAGAGAAGAAGGAAGAAAGCCAAAGCCACTACCATCTCCAATACAATCAGGCTTTTCTAACTCTTTATTTTTATACTTCATTTGTATATTTGCTCAAGGGGAGCACTTCATTGTTCAAACACTTTTATTCTCATTGTTTGCTGATTCAATCAGTGGATTGAATCAGTGGAGGTTGGTATACCTCGTTACAAGTCGGAGCGCTTGTGCTGGGTTAGTTGTGAGCCTGTGAAAAACAACGTGTAGGGTTTTGTGCTGGTAAGCCCGAGTTAAAACCAGCTGGGTTCGTTGTTCCCGGGAAAAACAACAAGTTTGAGTTGTGAGCTTGGAAAATAACTCGGCTGTAATCTAGAGAGATTATAGTGTGGACCCAAGTGAATCTTGGGAGTGGACGTAGGTGTTGATTGCACCGAACCACTATAAAATTATCTTGTGTTTGCCGTGCCATATTTTCTCTTTCTCTATCTCTCTTTATTTGCTTGTGTATTGATTTTAGTTAGCCTCTCACTTGCACATCTTGCTAACTAATCAACTAAAGTTAAAAAGTCTTAAATTTTTAAGAACCCAATTCACCCCCCCCTCTTGGGTTGCCATATGGGCCAACAGCACATTTATAAGACGGGTGTCGTCGCCCTAAGCTAGGGTGTCGTGGGATTCAACTGGGGTGTCGCGATGTATTTACGGCCGAATTCGAACTAGGGTGTCACTGGGATTATCTCCGTGGTCTCTTTAAAGCACGGGTGTCGTCTCGTTAGAGCTAGGGTGTCGTGAGATATCAACCGGGGTGTCGCGATTGATTTTCTGCCGAATTCAATTAGGGTGTCGCCGGGTTCTCTCTATGTGCACATTTATAAGACGGGTGTCGTCGCCCTAAGCTAGGGTGTCGTGGGATTTCAACTGGGGTGTCGTGATGTATTTACGGCCGAATTCGAACTAGGGTGTCGCTGGGATTATCTCCGTGGTCTCTTCAAAGAACGGGTGTCGTCTCGTTAGAGCTAGGGTGTCGTGAGATTTCAACTGGGGTATCGCGATTGATATTCTGCCGAATTCAATTATTGTGTCGCCGGGTTCTCTCTATGTGCACATTTATAAGACGGGTGTCGTCGCCCTAAAGCTAGGGTGTCATGGGATTTCAACTGGTGTGTCGCGAAGTATTTACGGCCGAATTGTGTCGCTGGGATTATCTCCGCGGTCTCTTCAAAGCACGGGTGTCGTCTCGTTAGAGATAGGGTGTCGTGAGATTTCAACTAGGGTGTCGTGAGATTTCGAACTAGGGTGTCGTGAGATTTCGAACTAGGGTGTCGCTGGGATTCCTTACATCCGGACTCTCAGAGCGAGGGGGGGGGGGGGAAAGAAAGAGAGTTATTCTTGCACAGATGAAATTCAGTTGACCACGAACCTACGCCCTCGTCTGAAAGTCCGATCGATAGGAGTCTACTGGAGTCTTCAATATAAAAGTTTATCCAATGAGTTTTTCCCTAGCAACACCTCGCGTCGACGTTCGCTTCTCTCGCTGAGCCTATTAAAAGCAATTGACGAAGAGAAAACGAAGGCAGCTGAGGCCCATCTTACAGACCTGGCCGAATTCAGAGAGAGAAGCGAACTTCTACGTGAGGTTTTGGCAAGGAAATCTCATTGGATAAACTTTTATATTTGAAGCCTCCACTAGACTCCTGTAGCCAGGTTTTTCAACCTCTAAGCTGAAATATTTTCTGTCGACCAGACTTTCAAAGCGAGGGCGTAGGTTCGTGCTCAACTGATTCCTTAGCATCCGGACTCTCAGAGCGAGGGAGGGGAAGAAAGAGTTCATCTTGCAGAGATGAAATCCAACATAAATTGGCGCTAGGATGGAGGGAAAGGGCCGCATTAAAAGAGTTGCTTACAAAACAGTTATGACTCTGAGAGTGTCATAACTATTTCGTTCTAAGGTAGTTACCCGCGCATTAAACGCATTAACTAACTCTAACCAGAAAAAAACTGTTGATGTAATAAAGAAGTGGGAAGAAAGAGTTTTTACTTTGTGCTGCGGATGAGATTTCCTCCAGAAGTTTTTTTACACAGACTGCAGTATCCAGGTTTTCCAGCTTCGAAGCTGAAGTATTTTCTTTCTACCGGGGAAGAAACAGAGTTCTTCTTGCACAGATGACATAAAACGTAAAATGGCGCCATGAAGGAGGGAAAGGGCATTTTCGTCCGCACAAAAATTTTAAAAAAAGCGAACAGCTTTAAATGGCCGTCACGTTCAGAACGTTACGTCAAAGCAAGCCCATACCACCCGTCAGGTCATCCACGTCGGAGCCACGTGGACCAATCGGAAGACGCGGTGCAGCCCACGTAAGCGTTGCTGCACCGGGGGCGGTGTACAAAGTGTTTTCCATCGTTGCTGATTCTTTTGTAGCGTGCACATGAAACAAAGAACTCCATAGTGTTCAAAGCTAGATGCTTTGTTGATTCCTTCTTGTAAATCCCTCGTCACGTATCTATCATCTGATTGCTGACCCTGTTCTTTGGTTCTTATATCATCTGTGCTTTGGTTTGGTGATGGAGCTTGACCAATATGGTTATTTGTCTAGATATTTTTTAGATTAAACATCACCCTAGAAGAATTTCTTCCCGAAAATTATCATGGAAGAAGCTATAGAGACTGCATGCTTAGTTCTTCTTGAGAATGCTTGGTTTATGATCCAATATAGTCGGCTTTTGTTTTGCGTTTCTTTGTTTAGACCGGAATTGTGTGCTCTTGGCAATATATGAAGATTAATTTGCTGAAATAGTTAGGTGTCTGTAAAATAGGTCATAGTTACCATGGTCCATTCAAAGCAAAAAGGGAAAAAGAATGAGCATGGCCAACTAGGCTGACTAAAGATGAGCAAGTCTTCAAAAATTCCCATTAATCCTAGCAGGAAAAAAAACAATAGTAGTTTGCGACTGCCATTTCTCTTTTAGTAGTAATGGACTTTACTGTACATGATGGTTTCCTTTGTAAGAAGAAATAAGATGGATAGGCTGGTAAAACTGTTCAACAACCATGGCTATTCCACAACCTGGTGAAGATAGCACCCAAATTTGTCTTGCCATATATATATATAATTTATTCCTTAAATTATTTTACCTTCTCGTATTTTAATAATGTAAAAGAACATGAACCGCAACTTATGAGATTTCAAAAACTTGAGTAAAGAGCTGATCATCGGTCAAAACTCTTCCTAATGCCACTTCGCTAAGCCTAGATGAAATGGGAGCCCAGCGTAGTCTTTGCGCTATGAATTTATGATGAGTCTTTCTAAAGGAAAAGTTTTGCTGCACCAGAGGCGGTGTAGTAAGTGTGCACCAACCTTAATGATTGGTGCACATTGCGTATGCACGCATGCTAGAGGTAAAATCTTTTTCTTTTTTTTTGCTTTGGCACACTTGAGCGTACACGATGCGCATCAATCACTCAACACAGTGCAGCTCTTGCCTTTCAAAAAGTCAATCGGACCAAGTTAATGTGATGCCCCTCCCAATTAGTCCCATATCGGGTAATTAAGGAAGGGTCGAATGGTTTATAACCAGTTAAGTAAGATGGACAAGTACCAATTAGATCCTTTTTGGGTTGTGATGGCTCATAAACCTTATCTGTCTTACTTTCATATCATGAAATGAGTTAGTGGGTTTATGGTCGATATCAGAGCCATGCACCAGCCGAAAGTGTAGGAGTTAAGTGCCGCATAGGGCAAAGTGTGCTATATTGATGGGAGCCATCTCTTGAGCTTGTGGGGGGAGCACCTCTAGAGTCCACACAGGACAAAGTGTGCTACATTGATGGAAGCCACCTCTTTAGCCCGTAGGAAAAGCACATCTAGAATTCGGTTTACCTGGTGGATAGGATCATGTGCCTCTAGCGACATTACGATCATGTGCCTCTAGCAACGGGCAACTAGGACATCATCTCTTTAAGGAGGTAAGATTATGATGTCCTCCCAATTAATTTCATATCAAGTAATTAAGGAAGGTTTGAATGGTTTATAACTAGTTAAGTAAGATGGACAAGTACCAATTGGATCCTTTTTAGACTGTGGTGGCCTAAGTTAATGTGGACCTTGTCTGTCTTGCTTTCATATCACGAAATGAGTTCGTAGGTTTGTGGGCTCGGGTCATTACCGTTAACCCGACCGAGAATGTGTCATTAGGATTCAAAGGGAAAACCAATGGCAGGGATTGAAGTGATGATATGAGCTCACGTTCTGAGCAAAAGGTCATCGAGTTGGCCTAATTCTTGGTGTTCCTAGAAAATTATTGAGATAAAGAGAGGAATTAGTCCAGCAATATGATGGCTTTCTTGTATGCTGAAAGTTGAAACCTCTTAAATATTTATATTTTATGATTTATTTCGTTGTATTATAGAGTGGATTTTATTCAATTTTTTAGCTCTCGTCCTTTGAAGACTAGAATAGAGTGTCACCCTTGCAATTGTATCTGAATTTCAAGAAAAAAATAAAATTTTGTTAATTTTACTATTGAGAGAGAGGTTATGTAGTTTTTAAGGTAAATTAAATTTTTAAATATATAATTCTAGCAAATAAATATAAGATAGGACAATTTGACCCTTGATTTTTGTAAGAAAGTTTATGATTTATTGCATGGTTAGCATGAGCATGCTGGCTGGTCCTGCTTGTCATCCTGAAGGCTTGGTCCATGTTATGATTTCTAGGCTCAAAAGCTGGATCGATTAGGAAATGCAGGAGGTCCGACTTAGTTTGGGCCCTTTTTCGGCTCAAACCTATGATAACAATGAATTTGAACCACTTCAAACTCAGGCAGGAGATAAAGACACAAGGTCTTTTTTTGTTTATCATCTTGACCACTATCGTAGCTGATGACGCTCGATCACTGGTCCTGAATGTTGGAAAAAGAAAATGGATTGATTCTCAAATCTATGCTCCATCGGGTTGCCTGCAAAAAAGTCCCAGGACCGAAGGGATTCTTCGGTGGGACCCTCCGACACTCAAATTAGCAATCGAGGTCACAGCTAAGGAGGAGCTCGAATGAGCTCTTTTTAGATGAAAAGTATTCCCAGGGAGGAGGGATTCCTCTCTGAGTGCTAAGATAGCGATTCCTTGGGGTTATCGCTCATACCTGATTATTGAGTGGATTCACCTTCTTATAGGGGTTGACACTTGCATGACTACGTGGGATTCCGTGAAAAAAGGAATGTTCGCTGAGTTCTTGGGAGTTGTGTAAATCTGGGTTGGTTGGTGGGTCCTGTCCCATCGGAGAGGGAGAAAACAACGGTTGGTGGGCTACGTCCCATCAGCCAGTGGGGCTATTGGGCAGTTGGGTCCAGTCCCATCAGTGGCGTGGCCAATGGGTAGTTGGATCTGGCATTATCAGGCAGTGTGGGCAAGGAAGGTGGCGTCCTGAACTACCAGGGCCGTGCTGGGGCATTTCGACTCTCCCGAGGGAGCCGAGGCTAAGCCGGGTCGACCGGGGATGGCCGGGGCCAACCTCGCCAAACAGGAAGTGCCGGGGCAGGGCCGACCAGGAATGATCGGGGCCGACTCGGTGGGCTGGAGCTACCGGGGCCAAGCGGGACCGACTAGGAATGGTCGGGGCCGACTCGGCGGGCCTGGAGCTAACGGGGCCGAGCGGGGCCGACCAGGAATGGTCGGGGCTAACTCGGCGGGCTTGGAGACGCCAGGGCCGAGCGGGGCCGACCAGGAATGGTCGGGGCCGACTCGGCAGGCTTGGAGACGCCGGGGCGAGCGGGGCCAGGAATGGTCAGGGCCGATTTGGTGGGCCTAGAGCTGCCAGGGCCGAACGGGGCCGACCAGGAATGGTCGGGGCCGATTCAGCGGGCCTGGAGCTGCCAGGGCCGAGCGGGGTGGACCAGGAATGGTCGGGGCCGACGTGGCGGGCCTGGAGACGTCGGGGCCGAGCGGGGCCGACTAGGAATGGTCGGGGCCGACTCGGTGGGCCTAGAGATGCCGGGGCCGAGCGGGGCCAACCAGGAATGGTCGAGGCCAACTCGGCGGGCCTGGAGACGCTGGGGCCGAGCGGGGCCAACCAGGAATGGTCGGGGCTGACTCGGCGGGCCTGGAGACGCCGGGACCGAGCGGGGCTGACCAGGAATGGTCGGGGCTGATTCGGTGGGCTTGGAGACGCCGAGGCCGAGCGGGGCCAACCAGGAATGGTCGAGGCCAACTCGGCGGGCCTGGAGCTGCCGGGGCCAAACGGGGCCAACCAGAAATGGTCAGGGCTGACTCGGCGGGCTTGGAGATGCCGGGGCCAAGCGGGGCTGACCAGGAATGGTCAGGGCCAACTCGGCGGGCCTGGAGACGTTGGGGCCGAGTGGAGCCGACCAGGAATGGTCGGGGCTGACTCGAAGGGCCTGAAGACACCGGGGCCGAGCGGGGCCGACCAGGAATGGTCGGGGCTGACTCGGCGGCCTGGAGCTACTGGGGCTGAGTGGTGCCGACTAGGAATGGTCGGGGCCGACTCGGCGGGCTTGGAGATGCCGGGGCCGAGCGGGGCCGACCAGGAATGGTTGGGGCCGACTCGGTGGGCCTGGAGACACCGGGGCCGAGCGGGTCGATCAGGAATGGTCGGGGCTGACTCGGCGGGCCTGGAGACGCCGAGGCCGAGCGGGCCAACCAGGAATGGTTGGGGCTGACTCAGCGGGCCTGGAGCTGCCGAGGCGCATTAATGTTTTGGTTTTTTTTGAAATTGCCCTTGTGGCTATATCAGCCACATCAGATCCCTCCGCCCCTGAGCGCTAAGGACCGTGCGCCTGCGATCCTTTGGGCGAAAGGGGTGCAAAAATTCAAAAAGAATGATTACCTCCTTAGTGCACTTTAAATGACTTGATGAGCTAGCGCTTTGTCCCGAAGCAGTGTCGCTTTGAAGATCTCTCGCAATCATGCGGTAGGTGGGGCTGACGTTGGCGCCGGACGCTCCGGGGAGGGAGCTCATTGGGGAATAAAAAAAGGCGAGGATCATCATTGCTTCTTTGTTTTCTATGCCCCACGATTGGTCGGGGATCATGCCCCTTGGGACGGATCGAGGCAGCTTATCCTGGGCGCAGGCGAGATTTTCGGCTGATAGCTCATTGCGCAATAGATGTTTGCCACGTGGAAGGATCTCGAGCGTCGCTGATGGAATGTGGAGGGTATAAAAGCGCTTCTAGTGTCTGGGGAAAACTTTTACACCGCTATTGCTTTCTTCCACCTTCTTTCTCCCTGAGCTTCTTCTACGACCCGAGCCTTTCCAACTCCCGGGTTAGTTTCATCCTTTACTCCGCCCATGGACCGCAGTGCCATTAGGGAGGGTAAGAGACACGTAGAAGAGTCTTCCCAATCCAGCAATGAAAATCAGGCCCCTATAGCTAGCCAAATGCCTCGGCCGGTGGGTGGCATCACCATCCGCGACCGATCGAGGGCGATAGGACCTCTGTCCACCTCCGGTTCTCCTATTAGGGCAGCCCCCGTGTCCTCTCGCTGTCCTGCGCTTCCTCCGGCGGTGAGCTCCGATCCAACAGGTCCATCGGGGGTGGCCTCCATCATGACCCCTAAGGATGTAGAGGCTGTTAGGGCTAGATATTTGGTCCTTGACTTCAATGGCTTGTCCATGCCAGGGCCCGAAGATAGGGTGACCTCTGACTACCCAGGTTGGGTCACTTTATACGAGGAGTTCTTCCAGTGCGGGCTGCGCCTTCCCTTCCATTCCTTTCTCCTTAACCTCTTAGATGGGTATAGGTTGGTGCCGGCGCAGTTGATTCCGAACTCGATTCGGATCATCTGTGCCTTTGTCATTCTGTATCATTTTGAGGGGGCCCATCCAGGGCTGTCTCTGTTCTGAGCTTTCTATAAGCTCCGCCGTCAAGGCGAGGGGGCCTGGTGGGCCTTTACCGCCAGGCCGGGCAAAGCTTTCCTTTTAGGCCTCCCATCCAAAATTAGGGGGTGGAAGTCTAGGTTTCTTTTTGCCCACGTCGAGGGGGTAAGGGCCGCTTGGAGGGAGCCAGACACTAGCTCGAACGACTCCTCCTCCTAAGGGATAGGGATAGGGAATTATTCACCCAACTGTCTAACTGTCAAATCCTCGGCTACAAGGAACTCCTGTCCGAGGAGAACCTGGTAGAAGCCAAGTTAGCCTCGGCAGCTGGTGAGCTTGATGCCTTGTTCCCTCTGTCCCGACCTTTGGTTTGTTGTATGTCGTCGCTAATACTTGTTATTTTTTCTATGCAGCAATGAAGATTTTCACCAGTGATTTCGAGGCCGTCTTGAGGCAGAAAAGGCTAGCGACCGGAGAGTCATCCAGGCTGGCGAAGAAAATTCGGAGAAGGGAGCCAGCCAGGCCGGCCGCAGCCCTTACGGCCCCAACGCCTACGGAGGAGCCGGCTGAGAAGAAGCCGGTTGTAGGAGAGGCCCCGAGGCCGGCTAGGGCCGAAATTGAAGAGGGGGAGATCCCGGCCACCACCGAACTGACGGTGGTGGTTTTAGATGAGGAGGAAACCCCCGTCAGCGCCGATGTGCCCGAGGCGGGGCGGGTTACTATCGCCGTCAGCCCTCCGGCTGTTACAGAGCCGGCGAGGGAGAGTGCTCCCTCAACCGCTAGCGAGGGGGAGCGAGTCACCAGGAGGGCCCGGGACGGGGCGGAGGCGACCGAGAAGCAGAGGGGTGAGACGAGAAGCTAGTCCCATCAACCGGCCCACCCCCAATCCGAAGGCCCGCAGGAGGGACAAACTCGGCTGGTCCCCACAATCGACACGATGGCGGATGCCGCACAAGCCTCCCGCCTTCTGTCAGGAGTTCGAACCGCCGAGTTCGAGGAGGAGATGCGGGATTGAGTCACTCCGCACTCATGGATATGGTCATGGTTGCTGTTGTCCAGGTACTTTTTAAATCTTCCTTATTTTTTCCAATGTTTTTTCCTTTCTGTAGCTAACATGTTTCCTTTGCTACAGATGGCCAACGGCGCCCTGGGCCTTCGTGAGGCGCTGGCCCATTCTTCGAACACGATAGTCAAGGCCCTGGCGCGGGCTGACAAGTACAAGAAGGAGAGCATGGTGCAGGCCGAAAGCCTTACTCGACTTCATCAAGAGGCCTCGGCCCGCGAGGAGAGCTTAGTCGGCCATCTACGGGAGATGGAGAGCCGGGTCGAGGCCGAGAACGGCCGGGCCTCCGCAGCCGAGGCCAAGATGGGGTTGGCCTCGGAAAGGTTGAAGGCCGCCGCGGCACAGAATGAAGAGCTGACCAGGCGGCTCGAAAGCACCGAGGAGGAAGTGTGGGCTGCAGGAGAGAGGGCTGCTACCGCAGAGAAAGCGACAGCAGAAGCGGTTTCGAAGAAGGCCGGGGCGGTAGCCTGTGCCGACGAGGCTAGTGCCCATGCCGAAGAAGCCAAGAGCAGGGCCTGGGAGGCCGAGGTGCGAGCCAAGGAGGCCGAGGCGGGGCAGGCCGTTACCAACTACAAGGCCTTGTCGGAGTTCAAGCAAGAAGTCATCGAGGCCAGCCTCGATGCCTATGTTCAAGGCTTCGAAATGTGCAAGGTCAAAGTATATGCAGCCCTTGAGATCGACGTTTCTGAACTCGACGACATCCGGCCTGGGGAGTCTGATGAGGAGCCAGTAGAGAAAGAGGACGAGAAGAAGCCCGGCCCCGACGAGCCTTGAGGATCCACTGTCCGTTTTTCTTTTCTTTATCTTGTTGAACCGGCCTCAGGCCCAATTTTGTACTTCTCCTTGATTGCTAATAAAGAAGAAAATTTTATCAAACTTCTCTATGTTTTGTTCCATCTGTCCTTTCTTATTTTGGAAGAACGTCTTACTGTGCCTTACTTCCTGCGGCCGAGTTGTATTTGTTGACAATATCGTAGCCGAATGTTGCACCTTTTGAAATGTTTTCTTAGTTTCAAATGTTGCACATGTTAATAATGTCGTAGCCGAATTGCGACTTTGGACCGGACGATGTTCGAGTGCACCCCAGAATGTAAGCTGGCCATGTGGAAGGTTACTCAAAATTTTTCATGTTGTTGCAGACTGTTTGATAAGAAACTCATCTATGTATGGATCCTCCAAAGGCTTGGAATGATCCATGGGCGACTCGATGTCAAGATTAATTTTGGAGGCGTTGGGGCAGACCTAAGATGGTCGAGGCTGATTCGGCCATCGTGGGGACGCCGAGGCCGAGTGGGGTTGGCCGGGGGGGCCTACATCGACTCGGTCAGTGATGAAGATGCCTGGGCCGGTCATGGACGACCAGGAAAGGCCGTGGTTGTGCCGGCTGACACGGAGTCTGTGGGAGCCACACGGAGCCTTCTGGAGCTATCTCCATGGTCTGGATTCCATGTGAGGGGTGATCCAGCCGGATACGCAGTCATTAGGGACTTAACCGACTTGGAGGCGTCGTCATGCCGGGACCAAGTGGTACTCTATTAGCTGCGGTGCCGGCGATCTTTTTGAACCGCCTCAGGAGTTTGTGTGCCACCTGAGGGGTGACTCGATCAGGTACGGAGCTGTTAGGGTTTTAACTGACTCGGGGCACCACCGTGCTGAGGCCGAGTGGTGTCCTGTTAGCCACGATGCCGGTGAGCTCCTTTTGAACTATCTCAGGGGTTTGTGTGCCGCCTGAGGGACGACTCGATCGGGTACGGAGCTATTAGGGTCTTAACCGACTCGGAGGCACCGCCGTGCCGAGGTCGAGTGGTATCCCGTTAGCCACGATGCCGGTGAGCTCCTTTTGAACCGTCTCAGGAGTGTGTGCTGCCTGAGGGGCGACTTGACCGGGTACGAAGCTGTTAGGGTCTTAACCGACTCGGGGGCACCGCCGTGCCAGGGCCGAGTGGTGTCCCGTTAGCCATGATGCTGGTGAGCTCCTTTTGAACTGCTTCAAGGGTTTGTGTGCCGCCTGAGGGACGACTCGATCGGGTATGAAGCTGTTAGGGTCTTAACTGACTCGGGGGCACCGCCGTGCCGGGGCCGAGTAGTGTCCCGTTAGTCGCGATGCCGGTGAGCTCCTTTTGAACCGCCTCAGGGGTTTGTGTGCCGCCTAAGGGGAGACTCGATCGGGTATGGAGCTGTTAGGGTTTTAACCAACTCAGGGGCACCGCCGTGTTGGGGCCGAGTGGTGTCTCATTTGCCGCGATGCTGGTGAGCTCCTTTTGAACTGCCTCAGGGGTTTGTGTGCCACCTGAGGGGCGACTCGATCGGGTACGGAGCTGTTAGGGTCTTAACCGACTCGAGGGCACCGCCGTGCTGGGGTCGAGTGGTGTCCTGTTAGCCACGATACTGGTGAGCTCCTTTTGAACCGCTTTAGGGGTTTGTGTGCTGCCTAAGGAGCGACTCGATCGGGTACAGAGCTGTTAGGGTCTTAACCGACTCGGGAGCACCGCCGTGCTGGGACCGAGTGGTGTCTCGTTAGCCGCGATGCCGGTGAGCTCCTTTTGAACCACCTCAGGGGTTTGTGTGCCGCCTGAGGGTGACTCGATCGGGTACAGAGCGGTTAGGGTTTTAACCGACTTAGGGTTACCGCCGTGTCGGAGCCGAGTGGTGTCCCTTTAGCTGCGATGCCGGTGAGCTCCTTTTGAACCATCTCTGGGGTTTGTGTGCTACTTGAGGGATGACTCGACTGGGTACGGAGCTGTTAGGGTCTTAACCGACTCGGGGGCACCACCGTGCCGGGGTCGAGTGATGTCTCGTTAGCCGCGATGCCAGTGAGCTCCTTTTGAACTGCCTCAGGGGTTTGTGTGCCACATGAGGGGCAACTTGATCGGGTACGGAGCTGTTAGGGTCTTAACCGACTCGGGGGCACCGCCGTACCGGGGCCGAGTGGTGTTTCGTTACCCGCAATGCCGGTGAGCTCCTTTTGAACCGCCTCAGGGGTTTATATGTCACCTGAGGGGTGACTCAACCGGGTACAGAGATGTTAGGGTCTTAACCGACTCGGGGGCATCGTCGTGCTGGGGCCGAGTGGTGTCCCGTTAGCCGCGATGCCGGTGAGCTCCTTCTGAACCACCTTAGGGGTTTGTGTGCTGCTTGAGGGGCGACTTGACCGGGTATGGAGCTGTTAGGGTCTTAATCGACTCGGGGGCACCGTCGTGCCGGGGCCGAGTGGTGTTCCGTTAGCCGCAATGCCGGTGAGCTCCTTTTGAATTGCCTCAGGAGTTTGTGTGCTGCCTGAGGGGCGACTCGACCAGGTACGGAGCTGTTAGGGTCTTAACCGACTCGGGGGTACCGCCGTGCCGGGGCCGAGTGGTGTCCCATTAGTCGCGATGCCGGTGAGCTCCTTTTGAGAGACCTGGTCCTTGGATGCAAGGGAGAGTAGGCTGTGGCATCAGAAGGACCTCCTTTATTGCTTATGCCCTAGGGGGATACATCATTGATAATATTGGTGGAGGTTATCCGCATTCTAGGTACGCGGAATGGGTTGTCCGTTGAGTTCTTCTAGTCTGTATGCCCCCCGGTGGAGTGTCTAGGTGACACGATAAGGACCCTCCCAGTTGGGGGATAGCTTGCCTCCCTCTGTAGGCTTGGAAACCTTAGCTTTCCTCAGAACCAAGTCTCCGTGGCAAAAAACCTTGAGATGAACTCGAGCATTGTAGTACTTGGCTGCTCGCTGATGAAAGGTCGCCATGCGCAGCCTCGCCCGATCGTGCGCCTCGTCGATGAAGTCCAAATTAGCCCGGATCAGCATGGAGTTGTTTTCCTCATTGAAGGACTCCACACGGACTGGGCAGTCCGATCTCGACGGGAATGATGGCCTTGGATCCGAAGGCAAGACTGAAGGGAGTCTCGCCCGTCGGGGCCCTAGGGGTCGTATGGTAGGCCCATATCACACTGGGGAGCTCCTCCACCCACCGACCTTTGGACCCATCTAGCCAGGTCCTGAGTCCTCTGAGGATAGTGTGGTTCATAACCTCGGCCTCTTTGTTGGTCTGGGGGTGATCGACATAGGTGAATTGGTGATGAATGCCTAGCTCGTCGCAGAAAGCTTTGAATGCTTCATTATTAAATTGGTGGCCATTGTCGGTGATGAGGGTGTGAGGTAGTTCAAAACGGCATATGATCGACTTCTAGAAGAAGGCTTTGACTTTGCTTTCAGTGATCTTGGCCAGTGCCTCGACCTCGACCCATTTTGTGAAGTAGTCGATGGCGACTAGCAAGAATCTCGTTGCCCTGAAGCTGGGGGGAATGGCCCGAGGATGTCCATTCCCCATTGAGCGAAAGGCCATGGGGTTAAGAACGGATTCAGCGGGGTAGATGGTTGATGTTGGATGTGTGCGTGACGCTAGCAACCATCGCATTTCTGAACTAATTTAGCCGTGTCCTCCCTCATAGTGAGCCAGAAGTATCCCTGACGGAGAGCCTTTTGGGCTAAGGATCTGCCCCCCAGATGATTTCCACAGATGCCCTCGTGGATTTCTCTGAGGATGTAGTCAGCATCGACGGGTCCTACACACTTGAGCAGGGGGTAGGAGAACGACCTTATGTATAGACATCCGTCGAGGAGGATGAATTTGGAGGCCCTCCACTTGAGCAGTCTGGCTTCATTGCGGTCGTCAGGGAGAGTGCCATCGGTGAGATAGCGGATGTAGGCATCCATCCATGTGGGCTCTTGGGTGAGCGGGAGGATTTTCTCACTACCCTTTATGCTGGGCCTTTCTAAATATTCAATGTAAGCATCCCTTGCCATGCCGTCGTAGAGGTAGCCAGACGAGAAAGGATGTCGGCCTTAGCATTTTCACTCCGGGGATTGTAACCGATACTGAAGTAAGGTAACGGGAAGGTCAGGAGCTGAACCTTGCTCAAGTACTGAGTCATAACAGGGTCACGCGCTTCGTATTCTCCGTTGATTTGTCCGGAAACGAGTTTCGAGTCCGTGAAAGCTCTAAGACGCCTTATTCCAAACTCCTGGGCTAGCCTTATCTGGCCAGCAGGGCCTCATACTCAGCTTGATTGTTGGTGGCTTCGAATAGGAACCATAGGGTACACTCCATCCTCTCTCCTCCTAGCCCGGCAAGAATGAGGCCGGCGCCGCTTCCCTGAGAGTTTGATGCGCCATCCATATGAAGGATCCAAGTTTCTCCATCGCCGTTTGGTTCGGGCTCGCGCTGTTCCTTGGTAACCTCCTCAGTCGCCTCCTCTGCCCAAGTGCATTCAACTAAGAAGTCAACTAAAACTTAGGACTTCAAAGCCGGTCATGCCTGGAAGGAGAGGTCAAACTCTCCTAGCTTGATGGCCCACTTGGCAAGTCGGGCCAAGGTATCCGGATGAGCCAGGATGGCTCGAAGGGGTTGGTCCGTGAGCACCATGATAGGATGGGCTTGAAAGTACGGGCGGAGGCGCCGAGCAAAAATTTTCAGGGCAAAAATAACTTTTTATGTCTTGGAGTACCTAACTTCTGCGTCATGAAGGACCTTGCTCACATAATAGACGGGTCTCTGGGTTCCGTCGGCATTGAGACGCACCAGGACTGAGCTAACGGCTTTCGAAGAAGTAGCTAAGTAGAGGAAGAGACTTTTCCCGTCTCTTGGCTTGGATAGAGCGGTGGAGAGGACAGGAACACCTTCAACCCGTCGAAGGCTCTTGGAAGGAGTCGATGCTATGAGGGGGCAGGCGCGAGTGCCACTCGTGAGCGGCCTTCCATAGAGTGGTGGGAAAGGCTTTGCAGAGAAGGACGTCCGAAGCACCTTGGACTTGCATCATTGCTTTATAACTCTCGAGATGGTCGAGAGGATCTATCATACCATCGTACGGGTCTACCCGAGGGAAGCAGAATCTAGAGGGGACAGGTTCCTCCAATATCTGGTGGGTGTAAGGAGGACGGGTGTCAAACTCTTCCTCCGGTTGATGGTTGATTTTCTGGCGAGCTCATCCAGCCGCCTGTTGTACTCGTCCAGGCGCTCCTCCGTCTGGCGGCTGATTGTCGGGGCCATCCAAGATGGCTCGAAGGAGAAAGAAGAAGAAAAAGAAGGGGAAGGACGCGGGACCTGGGACTTCCACTTTGGCTCCTCCTGATGATGCGGCTCGGGAGGAAATTTGCTGGGGGCACGATCAAGGGACCGTGGCCTTTAGGGGGCTCACGGCGAGGCTTCCTAGGGGAAGCCGGACGACGACCGGCCTCCTGCCGAGGAGATCCTCCTCTTACCAACTGCTGACTGGCGGGGGGAGCGATCTGGTGTTGGGTGGCCACAGACTGTTGCTGCTGGAGTCCGTGGACCATAGCGGTGAGAGTTTGGACTTGCTGGGTTAGAGTCGCTAGCCGCTCCGCAGTTTGACGGCTGCATCCGGTAGTGGGCAGGTGACGGGAGGATCGGTAGCAGGGGGATTGGCCTCCTGCTGCCTAACTGGCGGGGGGAGCCCCGCTGGACAGCTGATGGAAGCATCCCGAGCTCATGTCACCACCATGGCTTCAAGAGGAAAAGAGGGGGGAGCAGAGTTCACCAAGATGTAGCACAGGGAAACCCTGAAATACTTGCTGCGTCAGACCCCCTTCCTGGCACACCAATCTGATGACGCCCGATCACTGGTCCTGAACGTCGGAAAAAGGAAATGGATTGATTCTCGAATCTTTGCTCCATCGGGTTGCCTGCAAAAAAGTTTCAGGACCGAAGGGATTCTTCGGTGGGACCCTCCGACGCTCAAGTTAGCAATCGAGGTCATAGCTGAGGAGGAGCTCGAATGAGCTCTTTTTAGATGAAAAGTGTTCCCAGGGAGGAGGGATTCCTCTCTGAGTGCTAAGATAGCAATTCCTTGGGGTTATCGCTCATACCTGATTATTAAGTGGATTCACCTTCTTATAGGGGTTGACACTTGCATGACCACGTAGGATTCCGTGAAAAAAGGAATGTTCGCGGAGTTCTTGGGAGTTGTATGAATCTGGGCTGGTTGGTGGGTCCTGTCCCATCAAAGAGGGAGAAAACGGTGGTTGGTGGGCTACGTCCCATCAGCCAGTGGGGCTATTGGGTAGTTGGGTCCAGTTCCATCAGTGGCGTGGCCAGTGGGTAGTTGAATCTGGCGTTGTCAGGTGGTATGGGTTAGGAAGGTGGCGTTCTGAACTACCAGGGCCGTGCTGGGGCTGATTTGGAGGAAACGGGGGCGTTTCGACTCTCCCAAGGGAGTCGAGGCTGAGCCGGGTCGACCAGGGATGGCCGGGGCCAACCTCGCCAAACAGGAAGTGCCGGGGCAGGGCTGACCAGGAATGGTTGGGGCCAACTCGGCTGGCTGGAGCTACCGGGGCCAAGCGGGACTGACCAGGAATGGTCGGGGCTGACTCAGCCGTCCTGGAGCTACCGGGGCCCAGCGGGGCCGACCAGGAATGGTCGGGGCTGACTCGGCGGGCTTGGAGATGCCGGAGCTGAGCGGGGCCGATCAGGAATGGTCGGGGCTGACTCGACGGGCCTAGAGACGCCAGGGCCGGGCAGGGCCGATCAGGAATGGTCGGGGCCGACTCGACGGGCCTGGAGCTGCCGGAGCCGAGCGGGGCCGACCAGAAATGGTCGGGGCCGACTCGGCGGGCCTGGAGATGCCGGGATCGAGCGGGGCCGACCAGGAATGGTTGGGGCTGACTCGGCGGGCCTGGAGATGTCGGGGCCGAGTGGGGCCGACCATGAATGGTCGGGGCCGACTCGGCGGGCCTGGAGACGCTGGGGCCGAGTGGGGCCGACCAGGAATAGTCGAGGCCGACTCAGCAGGCCTGGAGCTGCTGGGGCCGAGCAGGGCTGACCAAGAATGGTCGGGGCTGACTCGGTGGGCTTGGAGATGCCGAAGCTGAGCGGGGCTGACGAGGAATGGTCGGGGCCGACTCGGCGGGCCTGGAGACGCCGGGGCTGAGCGGGGCGACCAGGAATGGTCGGGGCTGACTTGGCGGGCCTAGGACGCCGGGGCCGAGTGGGGCCGACCAGGAATGGTCGGGCCGACTCGGTGGGCCTGGAGACGCCGGGGCCGAGCGGGGCCGACCAGGAATGGTCGGGGCCGACTCGGCGGGCCTGGAGCTGCTGGGGCCGAGCGGGGCTAACCAGCAACCTAGAGACTGGCTGCTTTAGATTTTACTCAATTAGTGCTCTAAGATTTGTTCGGTTCGGCGGCCGCAAAATGGGCCAGGCTACGAGGTGGCTGAAAAGTCTTCTTTGTGGGAAGAAGGATACCAGGGATCAAAAGGACAATGCTGGTACCAGGGAAAAGAAGAGAAGGTGGAGCTTTGGGAAGTTTGGAAGGAGCTCCGGCGATGTCAAGGCACAGAATCCGATGCCGGCAGCAGATTCAGCATCGATGGAATCCTTCTACACTGAAAGGGAGGAGCAGAATATGCATGCTATTGCAGTGGCGGTCGCCACTACCGCTGCTGCAGACAGTGCAGCGGTGACGGCAGCTCAGGCGGTGGCGGTGCGGCTCCAGAGCCAGGGGAGGGGCACTCTCTTTAATGGCGTCATCAAGAAGTGGGCGGCTGTCAAGATTCAAACAGCTTTCAGAAGATATCTAGTAAGACCAATCTTTCTCATATAGTCTGTATTTTTTTGATTGTGGATCGTCTTTTGAGTCAAGCAATTGACATTCTCTGTTTTTATTCTGTTCTCACTTCAAATGTGTTCAATCTAATGCCTATTGCCTAAAAATTCTTGGTTAATTGCTATATTGACGACATTCTTTGTTTGGGACGAGGCCTTTTAGTATTGTGGAGAGGTCTTGTGCCATTAGTGGCTCAAGAACTTGGTCATATTGCATTCTCTGCCACTTCCCTTGTCTTCGGTTACTACGTCTAGCAATAGATATCTATTAAGTTTTCTGAATCTGTTGTCATGCTTACTATTTAGATGATTTGGATAAATTTTGCTCCTAGTTTTGCCTTGGTATTGCCTTTTCCGATATAGTTTTGTAGTTGAATCCTTCTGGACTGCTATTGTTACAGGCAAAGATAGCTCTTCGAGCTCTCAAAGCTCTAGTAAAGCTACAACTCTAGTTCGAGGCTACCTTGGGAGGAAGCAAGCAGCGGCAACTCTTCACATATTGCAAGCTCTCATGAGAGCTCAGGCTGCCGCTCGGCAGCAGAACTCTTGCAGCCTTGCTGCTAAAGATGGAAGATTTCCACCAGAAATCCGCCCTCGAAATCATATGTATCGAAATCCTCACTTTACTCTTTACTCGTGCATATTCCATTCCCACGAACAACAATTTCATTAGGCTTTTAATTCTCTTCCTTCTCTTCTGTATACTTTGCAGGAAAGGTTATGCAAGCAAACAAAGAAGCGAACAACTCTCAGTAGCGACGACAGATGTCGGTACTCGAGTACTGCTTATAACACCCCTCGCTACATGAGCTATGCAAATAATACCCCGGTAACGCCGGCGAAGAGCCTAAACGCCGTTGATGGGGTTCTCCGGCGAATTCTTAATATGCCAAGCCGGCCTAACTATATGGAACACACGAGGTCGTCTGTGGTGACGGTGCGGTTGCAGAGTGCGCCAAAGCAGAGGCCGGAGCTGGCAGGCCCAAGAAAGATGCCATTGAATGAGGTGGTGGAGTCCAGGGCTAGCTTAAGTGGGGTTGAGTCAAGAAAGTCCTGCTCACAGGCACCGGGAGCCTTAAAGTGCTGTGGTGGAGAGGCTTGATAAGTCTGTTGAATTGGGTAGAGACTATACTACCTGCAAAAGATGTGTTGATCATGGAGTTTGGAAACAGAAGAGCTACTTAGCATTATGATCAGAATTGTACAGGCATCGCTAAGTAGCTCTTCTGTTTCCAAACCCCATAACGGAAAGCATAGAAGGGAGGAATGCATTAGGATCAGAATTCAGAGAGGAAGGGAGTCTGTATAAATGTAAACAAGCAAGGCAATTAATTGACGCTTAAAAGCTTTGATCATTCTTGTACATTTTAGCATGGAACTAATCTTGGTTTTATTAAGTAAAAAAATATGCTCCCAGCGAATCAAGACGTAATTTGAATGGCAACAGCAATCCCTCCTCTACGTCACAAAAATAAAATTGCAAGCATACCATATCTTTCTTTATGGACATGAACTCTAGTACGTCGCATAACCAACAATGACAGTGCCAGTTAGCTGAGCTGGCACCTTAAAAATCTCATGCGAATGTCAGTGTCTTTTGCTCCCTCCCTGCACAGCCTTAAAAGTATACTTTCTTGTGCTTTTGGAGTCGATTATGTAACCACATTTTTGTGGGCCTTCCTTCATTTCTTGACCTTTTGAAGGAGAAAAAAATGCTAAACTGACATGAAAACAGACAACTCACTCAGCAAAATAATCATCAGAATTTGCTTAAAGAACTGCCTCGCATCGGTGCTGGCTAGTAACAGAGTTCTTGGAAGCTAATGCTGGTTTGAAGATAAATTATTTTCATGTTAATTTATAATTAATAATGTGTCTATAAATATTCTATAGGTACATTATCATTCTCATATCCTATCATCCGGTCTGGCATGTTTCGCATGATCTTGAAATGTCTATAAATATTTTGGCATATAGATCATTGTACTATATCCTCAAATGAAGAAGGTGATCACAAATGACAAGCTAGATAGGGTTAATCCAATAATTTGGACATGAGCCACAAGCCTAATTTGCTATGATATTATTGATAATGACTAAGAAGCTCATTTAAAAAACAATAATTGAAAGATATTATTTAAATTAATCGATCCTACTTAAGTATTTAAAATCCCTTCAATGTATAATCATTGTGGTAGCGAACAGACGAACATAAACTTTTATATAGAAGTTTATGTTGAACCAATGTAGGCTTATTATCATGTAGTTCTACTTTTTTATGTTAAATTATATTTTTGACCTTTGAACGAAAGTATATCACTTTATTCTTTAAATTTTAAAAAGTTATAAAATTAATTTTGAACTTTATTTTTTATTTTTCTTTAATTTTTTTCTGTTAAAATAGAATAATGTTATTAGGAATTCGCTTGTGATAATTTACATTTCCTCATAAGAAAATGGAACTTAAAATTCCATTCATCTTTTGCTTTACATGACTCCCATATTTTTTAAAAAAATAATGACTTTTAAATTCCTTAAAATAGCCATAATGCTACAGTTACTAGTCACAATTTTTTTTTAAAAATTAATACCTAAGATTTGTAGTGTAAATGGTACTTCATTAACAAAAAAGTACAATAATCAGACCCTTCATGCTATCAATTAAATCTGAATTTTTTTTAAAAAAAATATCTCAGTTCTTACTTCATAGTAATTCATAAAACTAAAAATAACCCAAATTAAAAGAGAAATATGGCATTTTCAACTAGAATTAAATCCAATATAAGTGGCCAAGGCTCTAGCCTCTAATGCATCATGACATGCTCTTAGATCTCCATCAATCATCAGTCACATTTCATCTTGATTTGCTCCTACGTGTTAGAATTACTAGAAATGTATATAAATTCATTATTTTCTTTTGTTTTATGGTATGCCATGCATTGAAAAAAGAACTCACTACATGGATGGCATGGAAATAGTTATCTAGTTGATAAGCAAGTGTTACTTCATTTAGATTATAGTAAGTTACTTCTGGACCATGTATGAAGGATGGTTTTTATTTTCTTAGAAGAAAAATTAAAATAAAGAATAATTCATGAGATAAAAAATGATAAATTATAAAAAAGGGTAAAACTAATAACATATGCACTCTTTAATTATAAATGTTGGTTGAAATTAAAAATTTTGCAAGAATGCCTCATTATTATTCATATCAACTGCAGTTTGTTATTGACGAAATCAATGTATATCCATAATGATGTGGCCAATGATGTAGCTAATAAAGCTACATGAGTAATCATGGCAAAATCCACCACATGGCACAAGTGCGCCCCATCTGCTCGGCTTCTCCAAAGCATGCCGTGGCGGCCCCGACCTCTTCAGGTCGGCCCAGTTCCCCGGCTTCTCCAAGCTCGCCGTGGCGGCCCCGACCTCTCCAGGTCGGCCTCGTCGCCCTAGCTTCTCCAAAGCATGCCGTGGCGGCTCCGACCTCTTCAGGTCTGCCCCGGCTTCTCCAAGGCATGTCGTGGTGGCCCCGACCTCTTCAGATCGGCCCCGTCCGTCCCGGCTTCTCCAAAGCATGTTGTGGCGGCCCCGACCTCTTAAGGTCGGCCCCGTCCACCTCGGCTTCTCTAAGGCATGCCGTGGCGGCCCCGACCTCTTTAGATCGGCCCGTCCGCCCCGGCTTCTTCAAAGCATACCGTGGCGGCCCCGACCTCTCCAGGTCAGCCCCATCCGCCTCGGCTTCTCCAAAGCATGCCGTGGCGGCCCCGACCTCTTCAGATCGGCCCCATCCACCCTGGCTTCTCCAAGGCATGCCGTGGCGGCCCCGACCTCTTCAGGTTGGCCTCGTCCGCCCCGGCTTCTCCAAGGCATGCCGTGGCGGCCCCAACTTTTCAGATGGCCCCATTCGCCCCGACTTCTCCAAGGCATGCCGTGGCAGCCCGACCTCTTCAGATCGGCCCCGTCCGTCCCAGCTTCTCCAAGGCATGCCATGGCAGCCCCGACCTCTTTAGGTCGGCCCCATCCGTCTCGGCTTATCCAAGGCGTGCCGTGGCGGTTCCGACCTTTCAGGTCGGCCCTGAGCCTGCCAAAACCACCAACCATGGACCCGCTCAGACTAGCATCTCCTGACCACGCTGTTGATGGGACCAGGCCCACCTATCAGCCGATTTCGCCGACTGATGGGACTTGGCTCACCAACCGCTGGCTTTTCCTCTTCGATGGGCGGGACCCACCAACCAGCCCAAGTTCACGTAACCCCCACGTGTCCCCAGACATTCCTTCCTCACGGAATGTCATGCGGCCGAACCCGTGCAGATTTCAACGACTTAAAAGGGTAAGTCCACAAGAGATTCAGGTACGCTAAGATAAGCTCTCTCATTTTTCACTTAGAGCAACTCTACCTCTAAGAGTCCTCTCGACCTTAAAGGGCTCTTTCGAGCTCTTCTTCGGCTGTGACCTCGGTCGCTGACTTGGGCATCGAAGGGTCCCCACCGGAGAACCCCTCAGTCTTGGTACTTTTTGCAGGTTGTTTGGCTGCCCGAGGGTCTCGTCAGCAACCAGATCAAGCTTCCCAGTGTTCCACATCGGCGATCGTGCGTCATCAGATTGATGCGCCAAGAAGGGAGGAAGTTAAAAAGAAGAACCTTTCAGCATTCTTCTCTCTCCCCTCACTGAGTGATGGTAATGACGTGGGCACAAGATGCCTCTGCCAGCCACCCCAGGGGGCATCTCCCACCGGCTAGGCAATAGGAAGTCAACCCCCCTGCTGTCGATCCTCCGATCGCTGCCCGCCATCGAAAGCGGCCGTCCCAGCTGAGCAGCAGCGGCCCTCACCCGACAAGTCCAAGCTCTCACCGCCATGGTCCATGGACCTCAGGAGCAACAGTCCGTGGCCACTCAGCATCAGACCGCTCTTCCTGCCAGTCAGCAGTTGGCAAGAGGAGGCTCTCCCTAGCGAGAGGTCGGTCATCATCAGGCTTCCCTAGGAAGCCTCACCGTGAGCCCCTCAAGCGGCCACGGTCCCCTGATTATGGCCCGAGCAAGTTTCCTCCTGAGCCGCCCTGCCATGAGGAACCAAAGCGGAAGTCCCATCTTCCGCATCCCTCTTCGTCTTCTTCTTCCTCCTCATCCTCGAGCCCTCTCGGAGGGCTCCGATGATCAGACGCCAGCGGAGGAGCGCCTGGATGAGTACCATCGGCGACTAGACAAGCTCGCCAGAAAAATCAATAATCAACCGAGGAGGAGTATGACACCGTCCTCCTTACACCGCCAGATACTGGAGGAGCCCGTCCCCTCCAGATTTTGCTTCCTCAGATAGATCCGTACGATGATACGATGGACCCTCTCGACCATCTCGAGAGTTATAAAGCCATGATGCAAGTCCAGGGTGCTATGGATGCCCTCCTATGCAAGGCTTTCCCTGCCACTCTACGAAAAGCTGCTCGTGCCTGGCACTCGCGCCTGTCTTCTCACAGCATCAACTCTTTTCGAGAGCTGAAAAGGGCCTTTTTGGCGCATTTTGATGCCTGCCAGCGGATCCCGAGGGTCGCAGATAGCCTCTTCTCCATGCGCCAGAAGGAGGGGGAGTCGCTGCGGTACTTTGTGGCCCGGTTCAAGACTGCCGCCCTTGAAGTCTACCATCTGGACGATGCGGTGGCAACGTTGCGCTGAAGCGGGGGCTCCTTCCATCCCGCTTCACCTTCTCTCTGGAAAAAAGCCTCCAAGCTCCTACTTCAACCTCCTCCTCCGAGCTCAGAAGTACATCCGTGCGGATGAGGCCGACCTCACCCACTGAGAATCCTCAAGGGGCTCCAGCCGCAAGCCTGCTCGCCCAAAGCCAAGTGGACCTTCTCGCCCTCGGCGGCCCGAACCACCCCGTCGATCGGACCGCAAGTGTCGAAGCCTTGCCCCTCGGGAGGGTGAGCTCACACCTCTTCTTGCTACCCGCTCTCATATCCTTATGGAGATTAAGGGGAGCCTTACCTCCAGCGGCCTTCTCCCATGAAGAAGGGCACCCCCCGCGACAAGAGCTGCTACTACTGCTTCCACTGAGACTATGGCTACGACACCGATAGTTGCTACAACCTGAAGCGCGCCATCGAAGAGCTTATCCGATGGGGCTACCTTGGAAAGTATGTCCAAAAGGTGCCACAACCGCTGCCGGTGCTTATGGGGCCCCCGCCCGCTCAGCCACTATCGACAATACCCCACAGAGCGGTCGGGATGGTGTCTTGGGGAGCGGCTTCTTTATCTAAATGGCCGAAGGGAGGAGGCGCCGGGTGATGTAGTTCTTGGGGGGGGATCAGCAAATGTTGACAATGTAAATAATGAAGGCGTCGTCGTCTCCATGACGATCGCCAAACACCCTATAAAAAGGATATTAGTTGATAGTGGCAGCTCAGCTGACATCCTTACCTACAATGCATTTGTTAGGATAGGATTGTCTCTTGACTCTCTTCAGCCCGTGGCAACCCCTCTAGTTGGATTCACTGGGGATTCAGTAAGGGTTGAGGGCAAAATATCCTTGCCTGTGATGATCGGAACACTGCCATGCCAAAGCACACTTATCATGAAGTTCTTGGTCGTACAAGTCCCCTTGGCTTGCAATGCCATCCTCGGGCACCCAGGCCTATTGGATGCAGTCATCTTCACCCGGCGTTTGCTGGTGCAGTTCCCTACTAGTGGAGGCGTCGGAGAGATGAAAGGTGAAGTCAGCTCAGTTCTGCCTTGTTACACACAGCGTCAAGTCCTCAGGAAGCTGAGTCGGCCCCAGAAGCGCCTGACCCCAGGGAGTCCAGCAAAGGGGAAGAACCGGCCGAGCGGCTCTTAGCTTTTCCTCTTGGATATGACCCGGCGAGGACCGTGTGCATCGGCGGACTCCTCCCCCCAGAAGACCGTGATCATCTCTTGACTTTTCTGCGGCCAACTCGGATATATTCGCTTGGTTGGCATCCGACATGCCTGGTATTCCTCCGAAGGTGATCACCCATAAGCTAAACATTGATCCAAAGTGTCGTCCGATCCGCCAAAGGAAGAGAAGCTTTGCTCCCGAATGGCAAAAGATCATTGACGAAGAAGTCAACAAGCTACTCGCCGCCGGCCATATCCGAGAGGCACACTAACCCAGCTGGCTGGCCAATGTGGTCATGGTGCAAAAGCGAACGGAAGCTGGTGGATCTGCATTGACTTCACTGACCTGAATAAGGTATGTCCGAAGGACAGTTTTCCTCTACCCCAGATCGGCCAGCTGGTGGATTCCACCTCCGTTCATGAACTTCTCAGCTTCATGGATGCCTTCTCTGGGTATAATCAAATAAAGATGGACCCGAGCGATGAGGAGCACACATCCTTCATGACAGAGAAAGGCATTTATTGTTACAGGGTAATGCCCTTCGCCTCAAAAATGCGGGAGCGACATATCAAAGGTTGATGAACAAAGTCTTCCAAGACCAACTGGGCCGGAACATGGAGGTCTATGTAGATGACATGTTGACGAAAAGCACCCATGCTTCCAACCACATCTCCGACCTAGAAGAAACCTTCAACAACCTTCATCGCTTCTAGGTCAAGCTGAATCCCAAGAAATGTGCCTTCGGCGTTACAGCGGGCAAGTTCCCGGGCTTCATGGTGACCCAGCGAGGGATCGAGTGAACCTGAGAAGATCAGTGCTATCCTCGATATGAGGCCACCGTCTAGCAAGAAGGAGGTGCAACGGCTCTCTGGGAGGGTGGCAACTCTAAGCCATTTTCTCTTCAAGTCAGGCGAGCGATGCTTGCCCTTCTTTAAAGCCCTGCAGAAAGTGAACAGCTTCGAGTGGACGAACGACTGCCAGAAAGCCTTCGATGAGCTGAAGGTGTTCATGTCTTTCCCACCACTCCTGTCTAAGCCACGGGATGGGGAGAGTCTTTTTTCTACCTCGCCGCCTCTCCAGAAGCCGTTAGCTAGGTCTTGGTGTGTCTCGATGTTGACGAGACCTAGAGGCCTGTATATTACGTGAGTAAGGTGCTCCACGATGCGGAGTTCAGATACTCTAAGACAGAAAAAATCATCTTCGCTTTGATTGTCTCCGCCCGACGTCTTCACCCGTACTTTCAAGCCCATCCCATTGTGGTGCTCACGGACCAGCCCCTCTGAGCCATCCTGGCTCGTCCGAACACCTCAGGCCAACTCGCCAAGTGGGCCATCAAGCTGGAAGAGTTTGATCTCTCTTTTTAAGCTCGACATGCCCTGAAGTCCCAGGTCCTGGCCAACTTCCTGGTCGTGTGCACTTGGGCTGAGGAGCCGACCGAGGAGGCTCCTGTGGAGCAACCTGTTGCTGAGCCAAAGGATGATGGGGAGTCTTGGATCCTCCATGTGGATGGTACCTCAAATTCCCAAGGAAGCGGCGCCGGCCTCATTCTAGCAGGCCTCGATGGAGAGATGGTGGAGTGTGCCCTCCAGTTCTTGTTCGAAGCCACCAACAATCAAGCCGAGTACGAGGCCCTATTGGCAGGGCTGAGGCTCGCTCAAGAATTTGGAATAAGATGCCTTAGAGCTTTCACTGACTCGCAACTCATCTCTGGGCAAATCAACGGGGAGTACGAGGCACGCGATCCCACCATGGCCCGGTACCTGGACAAGGTTCGGCTCTTGGTCTTTCTGTTAGTTTATTCAGCATAAGCTACATTCGCTGGAGCGAGAATGCCAAGGTTGACACCCTTTCCCGCCTGGCTACCTCCACCGACAGCATCACAAGGGACGCCTACATCGAACGCCTAGAAAGACCAAGTATAGAAGACAGCAAGGAAGTCCTCTCGCTCACCCAAGAGCCAACATGGATGGATGCCTACATCCGCTATCTCACAGACGGTGCCCTCCCCGATGATCGCAACGAAGCCAGGCTACTTAAGTGGAGGGCCTCCAAATTCATCCTCGTAGACGGATATCTATACAGAAGATCATTCTCCTACCCCCTGCTCAAGTGCATGGGACCTGCCGATGCCAATTATATCCTCAGAGAAATCCATGAAGGCATTTGTGGGAATCACCTGGGGGGCAGATCCTTAGCCCAGAAGGCCCTCCGACAAGGGTACTTTTGGCTCACTATAAGGGATGATGCAGCCAGGTTAGTTCAGAAGTGTGACGGCTGCCAATGTCATGCGCACATCCAGCACCAACCCTCTGTTCCTCTAAATCCACTCTCGGCCCCATGGCCCTTTGCCCAGTGGAGGATGGACATCCTTGGGCCATTCCCCCCGGCTTCGGAACAGCGGAAGTTCCTAATTGTCGCCATCGACTACTTCATCAAGTGGGTTGAGGTCAAGGCACTGGCCAAAATCACTGAGAGTAAGGTCAAAGCCTTCTTATGAAAGTCAGTCATATGTCGCTTTGGCCTACCTTACACTCTCATCACCGACAACGGTCGCCAGTTTGACAATGTCGCATTCAAGACCTTCTATGATGAGCTGGGCATCCACCACTGATTCACTTCTGTCGGCAACCCCCAGACCAATGGGGAGGCCAAGGTCATGAACCACACCATCCTTAGGGGGCTCAAAACTCGGTTGGATGGATCCAAAGGCCGATGGATAGAAGAGCTTCCTAGTGTATTATGGGCCTACCATACAACCCCAAGAGCTTTGACAAGCGAGACCCCATTTAGTCTAACTTTTGGATCTGAGGCAGTCATCCCAGTGGAGATCAGACTGCCAAGCCCGCGTGTGGAATCCTAAACCAGGAAGACAACTCCACCCAGCTGAGGGCGAACCTCGACTTCATTGACGAAGTGCATGAACGGGTGCGATTGTGCATGGCCGCTTTTTGCCAATGTACAACCAAGTATTATAACGCCCGAGTCCGCTCTAAAGTGTTTCACCCTGAAGATTTGGTTCTAAGGAAGGCTGAGGTGTCCAAGCCAACGGAGGGGGCAAGCTGTCCGTCAATTGGGAAGGTCCTTACCGCGTCACCAAGGCGCTCCGTCAAGGAGCATACCGAGTTGAAGAGCTCGATGGCCGACCCATTCCTCATACCTGGAATGCGGACAACCTCCGTCAATATTATCAATAATGTATCTCTTCATGATGTGAACAATAAAAGATCTTCTTCGGCACCGAAGTCATTTCTTCCCTACATCCAAAGGCCAGATCTCACAAAAAGACCTCGCCGGCATCGCGGCCCATGGGACACCACTTGGCCCCGGCATGGCGGTGCTCCTGAGTTGTTCAAGTTCCTAAGGCTCCGTAACCGATCGAGTCGACCCTCGCAGCGGTTCTTAAACCCCCTAAGGCGGTTCAAAAGGACCTCGATGGCCTCGCAGCCCATGGGACACCACTCGGCCCCAGCACGGCGGTGCCCCCGAGTCATTCAAGTCCCTAAGGCTTCGTAACCGATCGAGTCGCCCCTCACAGCGGTTCTTAAACCCTCAAGGTGGTTCAAAAGGACCTCGCCAGTATCGTGGCCCATGGGACACCACTCGGCCCCGGCACGGCGGTGCCCCCGAGTTGTTCAAGTCCCTAAGGCTCCGTAACCGGTCGAGTCGCCCCTCGCAATGGTTCTTAAACCCCCGAGGCAGTTCAAAAGGACCTCTCCGGCATCGCGGCCCATGGGACACTACTTGGCCTCGGCATGGCGGTGCCCCTGAGTCGTTCAAGTCCCTAAGGCTCTGTAACCAGTTGAGTCGCCCCTCGCAGCGGTTCTTAAACCCCCGAGACAGTTCAAAAGGACCTCCCCGGTATTGCGGCCCATGGGACACCACTCGGCCCCAGCACGGTGGTGCCCCTGAGTCGTTCAAGTCCCTAAGGCTCCGTAACCGGTCGAGTCGCCCATCGCAGCAGTTCTTAAACCTCCGAGATGGTTCAAAAGGACCTCGCCGGCATCGCGACCCATGGGACACCACTCAGCCCCGACACGACGGTGCCCCCGAGTCGTTCAAGTCCCTAAGGCTCCATAATCGGTCAAGTCGCCCCTCACAGCGGTTCTTAAACCCCCGAGGCAGTTCAAAAGGACCTCGCCGGCATCGCGGCCCATGAGACACCACTTGGCCCCGGCATGGCGGTGCCCTCGAGTCGTTCAAGTCCCAAAAGCTCCATAACTGGTTGAGTCACCCCTCGCAGTAGTTCTTAAACCTCCGAGGCGGTTCAAAAGGAACTTGATGACTCTCAACTCTCAAGTCACCCTTTGGGGTTCAAAGGGAACCTGATGACTCTCAACTCTTAGGTCACCCTTCGGGGTTCAAAAGGAACCTGATGACTCTCAACTCTCGTGTCACCCTCCGGGGCTCAGGAGGCTCCTAACGGCCATGATTTTACCTCAGCAGTCTCTAAAGTGCTAGGCGTTCGCCTCTGGGTTCGGCCCCGGCCTCAAATTGCTGCCCCGGTGCCAGCCTCAAGCTCGCGCACTGGTCTCACCCTAGTCGGCCTCGCCCCGGCTCTTCCCTTCAAACTCAACCTCGACACGCAAATCGTTGGGACAGTCCAAAGACGGAGCTCGTCGACACCTTAGCTAAAAAGGCGTTGCTCAGTTTCGCATCGCCCCCAGTGGACTTCGCCCGCCAATGCAGCCTTCGGAGTTAATCACCGAGGTGCCCCCATAAGTTCAATGGCTTCGCGCCCATCCAATGGACTCTTAAGTTCACAAGTTTACAGTGCGTTCGGCCGTCGCAGAAATAAACAACAAAGAGAAAGCTTTAAAGGCGTTCCTAAACGACTGCGGCCGGCGTTAAGTTGCCTCAACTATCTGCAAGTCTATTCAGCGGTGCAAGTTCCTGTGAACCTATTTGGACACTATCAGATATAAGTACCAGGATCTGCCACTGCACTTTCAACATGCATGGTACCTTACAAATAGGGGAACAAAGCATCTAGAAAATGGTCCTCTTTTCATTAAGTACTTTATAATAGTTACAAAATTCAACCCGAAGTCGAGTACAAAAGAAGAGGAAAAGATACAAAATTTCCTAGGGCCCGCTCGGCCCCGGCTCCTCTCCGGCCTCTTCCTCCTCCACCGTCTCCTCGTCGCCAGGACCCCCGAGCTGAATCTTTTCGAGGTCGGAGCTGCTAACATTGAAAGCTGCAGACACTTTCTTCTTGCAAAATTCGAAGCCCTTCGTATAGGCATCAAAGCTGGCCTCCAAAACCTCCTGCTCGAACTCCGCCGAGGCCTTAAAATCGACGACGGCTTTGGTCACTCTGGCCTCGGCCTCCCGGATCTGTGCCTTTGCCTTGGCCTTGGTCTCCCATATCTGCGCCTCCGCCCTGGCTTCGACCTCCCGGGCTTGTGCTTCGGCATTGGCCTCAGCCTCCCTGGCATGCGCCTCGGCTTCTCAGGCCTTGTTCTCCGCCTCCTTGGTGCGAGCGCTAGCCTAATGAGCGTGGGCCTCTGCCCCGGCCCGCTCATGCTCGGCATTGACCGTCACCGCCTCCGCTGCGGCCGCTCTCTCCATCGCCGCCAGAGCCTCGCCCGCCGCCGCATCGGCCCGGCCTTCCGCATGCTGGAGCTGGCGATGTAGCTCCTCTATCTCAGCCTTGGCCGAGTCCAACCTGGACGAGACAAGAGACAGCTGGGTCACGGCCGTGGAGGCTTGGCCGCCTTTGACTTTGGCTCAGCGCTCCGCTTCCTTCAACCGGCCACCAAGGTCCTCCTCTCGGACCTTGGCCTCCTCCTGCTACCAAGCCAGCTTCTCGGACAGCACGCGGGCCTGCTCCTTGTACTTATTGGCCCGCCCGATGGTGAGCATGAGCGCCTCCCCTGTATGAGTCACCGCCGTGCGAAGGGCAAAGGCCCCATTGGCCAACTGCACCAAGGGAGCCCATCAGCCATATATCAACTAAAGTATATTAAAAGGAGACTATGTTCGAAGGGTTACCTAAAGTACATTGACCATAACCATGTCAAGGAGGGCGGCGTGAGACTGCCTCCCTATCTCCTTGTCGGTCGCCGAGGTCCGCGCCCTTGACATCAAGGCGGCGGCCCGCCCGGCGTCTTCCATGGTGAGCAGCCTGGGCACCGGCCTCGCTGGCCCCACCAGCGGCTCGTCCGGTGGCTGCTGTGTCGAGCGGTGTGCGGATCGCCGAGACGAGCTCCTCTTCTCGACTCGGTGCTCACTGGACCTCGTTGCCCCTGTTAGGGTTTAGACCTGATGAATAGCAATGGGATTCCCCGTTGAACAAGAACTAGAACTAAGGATTTCTAATCCTGTTAGGTTTAGACCTTGATGAATAGCAATGGGATTCCCCGTTCAACAAGAACTAGAACTAAGGATTTCTAATCCTGTTAGGTTTAGACCTTGATGAATAGCAATGGGATTCCCCGTTCAACAAGAACTAGAACTAAGGATTTCTAATCCTGTTAGGTTTAGACCTTGATGAATAGCAATGGGACGTTCAACAAGAACTAGAATTAAGGATTTCTAATCCTGTTAGGTTTACTTCTTGAAAAGGAGGAAGATGGGGAGGAGAAAGAAAGGGCTGCCGCCCTATGATGAGAGAAGGGAATTTTTGGGAGAAAAGAATCTGTTCTCTATTCCATCCAAACCCTAGAGACTAGAGTTTAAATACATCCACGAAGTGGGCCAGGCCCAGACTCAACAAAAAACTCCCATGGACTAAACCAATGAGATTAAACTAATCCCCAAGCCCGTGTACACCCGTGACTTGATTTAATCTCAACCCTTGGACTCAAACCCAGCCCAATACAAGTTAGCCCACCTGGGCCTTGATAGCACCACACCAGGCCCAACAATCTCCACCTTGGTGCTTTCAAGGCCTCAGCACGTCCACTGTGTCCATCAGCTTTAACAACGAAATACACTTTTGAAAACTGTCCCGTGGAAGAACCTTAGTCAGTGCATCTGCTGGATTTTCTTTGGTGTATACCTTCACCAGCTCCACCTCACCATCTTCCACCAGCTCTCTGATCCTGTGGTATCTGAGGTCAATGTGCTTCGTCCTGGCATGATAGACTGCATTCTGCGCAAGCATCAGAGCACTCTGGCTGTCACTATGCACCTGGACAACCTTCTGATCAAGTCCCATCTCCAGCATCAAGCCCTTCAGCCAAAGAGCTTCCTTTGCTGCCTCTGTGATACCTATGTATTCTGCCTCCGTGGTAGATAAGGCTGTGATGGGCTGCAGACATGATCTCCACGATACTGGACCACCAAACAGGCTGAACACAAAGCCTGTTGTGGATCTCCTAGTGTCCACATCTCCACCAAAGTCTGCATCCACATACCCATATAACTGCCCACGAGCCTCCTTGGATAAGTTGGATCTCTCAGCATCTTCTTGCTGTCCATAGCAAATACCAACCCCAACTGTACCTACCAAGTACCTGAAGATTCCCTTCAGTGCTCGCCAGTGCTCCCTACCAGGCTGCGCCATGAACCTGCTCACCTGGCTCACTGCATGGGCTATGTCTGGCCTACAACATACCATGGCATACATAAGGCTCCCAACACCAGAAGCATATGGTACCTTCTCCATCTCCTGAGCCTCCACCTCAGTCTGTGGTGACATGGTCTTCGATAAGGAAAAATGTGCTGCCAAAGGTAGTGCTGTCGGTTTGGCATCCTTCATCCCATATCGCTCCAGAATCTTTTTAATGTAGCCACCCTGACTCAGATGCAGCACACCTTTGGATCTATCTCTGATGATTTCCATCCCTAGGATCTTCCTGGCTGGCCCCAGATCCTTCATCTCAAACTCCCGAGACAAAGCTATCTTCAGTTCCTGTACAGCCTTCTCACTCTTGCATGCTATCAGCATGTCATCTACATACAAGAGTAAGTACATCCTAGACCCATCATCCAGAGATTTAACATACACACAAGAATCATACTCACACCTGGAAAGTCCAATGCTCCTAACATAAGTGTCAAATCTCTTGTACCACTGCCTCGGCGACTGCTTCAGCCCATACAGAGATTTCTTCAGCAAACAGACTTTCCCATCTGATCTTGGTTCTCTAAACCCTGGTGGCTGCTCCATGTAGATGCTCTCCTCCAAATGACCATGGAGGAATGCTGTCTTCACATCCATCTGCTCCAGCTCCAAGTCCTGAGCTGCTACAATACTCAATAATAGTCTGATGGAAGTGTGCCTGACAACTGGAGAAAATATCTCACCATAATCGATGCCTTCTTTCTGAGAGTATCCTTTGGCCACTAGTCTTGCCTTATACCTGATACCCTCTTGTTCTGAAGCTCCTTCCTTGCGCTGATAAACCCATTTACAACCAATGGGTTTCTTTCCTTGTGGCAGCTGGACCACCTGCCACGTATTATTGCTGTGAAGAGACTGCATTTCCTCTGCCATAGCATGGATCCACCTATCTCTATCCTGACTTTCCATAGCCTCCTCATAGGTGAAAGGGTCTCCATTCGCTGTCACCAGGGCATATGACAACGAATCCTCAAAGCCGTATCGAACTGGTGGTCGCACGTTCCTCCTGGGCCTTTGCTGTGCGATCCCAGTATCAGTCCCCTGTCCAGCTGCATCCTGCTGAACTCCCTGGCTTCTACCCCCTCTGTCAGTCCTCTCCACCTGAATCTCAAATCCTCCTGGTCCACTAGCAAATGGCACAACTGTATAGGAGGTTGTCTGACTAGTGTTACCGTGTTCTACCTCCTGTAGTCCCTGCTGTGCATCCATGCCACTTCTGTTCTGGAGGATTGAGCTCTCATCAAAGGTTACATCTCTGCTGATGACAACCTTCTTCTCCAAGGGGTCCCATAGCCGATACCCCTTGACTCCTCGCGGGTAGCCTAGGAACACCATCTTCTTAGACCTGGCATCCAACTTACTCCGCTCCCCAGCTCCAACATGCACATATGCTGTGCATCCAAACACCCTTAGATGGTTTAGGCTTGTCTTCCTTCCAGACCATATCTCCTCTGGAATGTCTCCATCTAACCTGGTGTGCGGTGACCGATTGACCAAGTAGCTAGCTGCATCTACTGCGTCAACCCAGAACATCTTTGGAAGCCCTGCCTGCAGCCTTAAGCATCTTGCCTTTTCCAATAGTGTTCTGTTCATCCTCTCAGCCACCCCATTCTGTTGAGGAGTTCCCATCACCGAGAAGTGCCTTCTGATGCCCCACTCCTCACAAAAAATCTGGAACTCCCTGCTGGTGTATTCCCCGCCATTATCAGACCTCAGACACTTCACACTTTTACCCTGCTCCTTCTCCACCTCAGCCTTCCAGATTTTGAACTTGGTGAAGACCTCTGATTTCTCCTTCATAAAGTAGATCCACAGCTTCCTTGAGAAATCATCTATCAGGGTCATAAAGTATCTGGCCCCATTCCTTGCAGAAACTGGGGCTGGTCCCCAGACATCTGTGTGTACTAACTCCAGGGGTTCAGCACTCCTAGCTGTGCTGACTGAGAACTGTACTCTCCTCTGCTTTCCCATCTGACAAGGCTCACAGATCTCCATATCTCCGCTACTCAAGTCTGGAAGCAGACCTCTCTTGCTCAGTTCTTTCATCCCCTTGTCTCCCATGTGGCCCAGGCGGTAATGCCACATCCTGTACACATCCCGGGGATCTTGCTCCACAGCTGCCACCTCAGATTTCACAGTCATCACAGAGCCCTCCATCTTGTATAGATTATTTTCCAGCCTCCTCCCTCTCATCACCACCATGGCTCCATTGGAGATGTTCAGAACTCCACTCCTGGCACGACTGCTGAAGCTGTATCCAGTCCGCTCCAAGTACCCCAGTGATACCAGATTCTTCTTGAGTTCTGGAACATGCTTCACACTGGTAAGAGTGCGCACCATACCATCAAACATCCTCACCCTCACTGTGCCAATACCTGCCACCTTGCAAGGGTGATTATCTCCAAGAGTCACATTCCCCTCCTCAACCTCTGTGTAAGTACTGAACCACGACCGGTTGGGAGTGTAATGATGAGAACAGGCTGAATCCAAGGTCCACATCTCTGTGCTGTGCCTGTGATCATCTGATACAACCAAGAGATCATCCTCCACCTCCTGATCTGCAACTGTACTCACAGACTCAGATCCTCCTTTTTCTCCCTTCTGATTTTTCCACTTAGGACAATTCTTCTTAAAATGTCCTACCTCTCCACACTTATAGCACTTCAGCTCTCTCTTGCCTTTCCTGGACTTTGATCGTCCTCCAGACTTACTTCTGTCCCTGCCCCTACCTCTGCCTGTCCTTTCCCCAACTGATAGACCCTCCTGGGGAACAGCTTCCTTGGTCATCTTCTCCCTCTGCTCATTCGTCCGAAGCACCGAGACAATATCTTCATAAATTAATGTCTCCTTCCCATAGAGCAGTGTTGTGACCAATGAGTCATAAGACGTGGGCATTGAACATAAAAGCAGAAGTGCTTTATCTTCTTCCTCCATCTTGACCCCGACATTCAGAAGTTCATTGCTCATCTGGTCGAATATCTGGATGTGACCCAGCACATCTCCACCTTCTGACATCCGAAGGCTGTAGAGGCGCTTCTTCAACATCAACTTGTTGCACATATTCTTCCCCATATAGAGGGTGTGCAACTTCGTCCAGAGTCCCTTCGGGGTCTTCTCCTCCAGCACTGAATAGAGGACTGAATCCGCCAGACAGCCCCTGATCATTGAACATGTCTTCTTCTCCAATGAAATCCACTGCTTGTCTGTCATCCCATCTGGCCTTTCCTCCAAAGCCAAATCTAAACCCTGCTGCACAAGGAGGTCCTCTACCCGGACTTTCCACATGGAGAAACTTCCCTTCCCATCAAACTTCTCAACCTCTATTTTTATGCTACTCCCCATGGCCAATTTCAAAAATAGCACAAAAATAAATTTTATAAAATAGAGAAGTACCTTGACGAGATTCTGTTGAAATTATTTCAACTCCTTGAAGGCCTCCAGATTACTCCTTGAACCAGGCTCTGATACCACTTGTTAGGGTTTAGACCTTGATGAATAGCAATGGGATTCCCCGTTGAACAAGAACTAGAACTAAGGATTTCTAATCCTGTTAGGTTTAGACCTTGATGAATAGCAATGGGATTCCCCGTTCAACAAGAACTAGAACTAAGGAATCCTGTTAGGTTTAGACCTTGATGAATAGCAATGGGATTTCCCAGACCATAGCAAACGTTAGAACTAAGGATTTCTAATCCTGTTAGGTTTACTTCTTGAAAAGGAGGAAGATGGGGAGGAGAAAGAAAGGGCTGCCGCCCTATGATGAGAGAAGGGAATTTTTGGGAGAAAAGAATCTGTTCTCTATTCCATCCAAACCCTAGAGACTAGAGTTTAAATACATCCACGAAGTGGGCCAGGCCCAGACTCAACAAAAAACTCCCATGGACTAAACCAATGAGATTAAACTAATCCCCAAGCCCGTGTACACCCGTGACTTGATTTAATCTCAACCCTTGGACTCAAACCCAGCCCAATACAAGTTAGCCCACCTGGGCCTTGATAGCACCACACCAGGCCCAACAGCCCCGACCCTAGAGCTCCTGGTGGAAGCCTTCCCTTCTCTAGTTGTGGGAGGCGCCTTCTCCGTCTCTGGCTCGACAAGAGCCGGAGGGCTTTTGACAATCGCCACCTGCCCTGCCTCGACTAAATCGGCGACGACAGGGACTTCCTCTACGGGATCCAAAACCACCACGGCTGCCTCGGTGGCGGCCGAGATCTCCCCCTCCTCCGTCTCGGCCCCGGTTGGCCCGGGGACTACTCCTTCGGCCGGTGCTTCCTTTACCGGCTCCTCCATAGGTGCCCAGACTGGGGGGGCTTCTGGTGTTTCGGCCGGTTCGGCACGAGCTCCCTTCGCGCCCTCTTGGTCGGCCTCGCCTGCTCGTCGGTTGCCCGTTTCTTTTGGCGCCGAGGGCCTCAAATTTCTCTACAGGAAACCTCATGGTTGCATAAAAAATAAAGTTAGTACGCGAAAAGAAGAAATAAGAAAAGAAGAAAAAAAGAAAAAAAGAAAAGAAATTTTATATAAAATGGGTAAAAGCAATGTCCGACCGAAGGCGAGAAGGAAGGATTTATGTGCTCACCGACTGCTGGAGGCAACTCAGCCTCGTACAAGTTATCCTCGGACAGGAGGTCCTTGTAAGAAGGGATCTGGGAGTTAGAGAAATGTAGAATAGCTCCCCATCCTTATCATTATGGCTGAATTTTCATTGGAGCTAACATCTGGTTCCCCCCCACTCAGTCCTCACTCCCTCCATATGGGCAAAAAGGAACCGAGACTTTCACCCCTAATTTTGGATGAAAGACCCAATGGAAGAGCCCTACCCAGCATGGCGGTAAACACCCACCAAGCCCCCTCACCCTGGCGACGGAGTTTGTAAAGAGCCCGGAACAGGGACAAACTGGCCGCGGAACACTGGAAATGGCAAAGGATGACAAAGGCGCAGAAGATACGAACCGAGTTCGGAGTCAACTACGCCGGCACTAACCTATACCTATCCAAAAGATTCAAGAAAAAAGGATGGAAAGGAAGCCGTAGCCCGAACTGAAAGAACTCCTCATACAGAGCAACCCGACCTGGGAAGACGGAGTTCACTCGGTCTTTGGGTCCCAGCATGGATAGGCGGATGAAGTCTGGGACCTTATACGTGACCCTAATGGCCTCTACCTCCTCATGGGTTATGGTGGAAGCAATCCCCCCCGGCCCCGCCTGGTCAAGGCTAGCTGCCGGAGGAGATGTCGGACGATGGGAAGAAATGGGAACTGCTCTCACCGGGAAGAAGACGGGTCTACTACTGGTCTCTTGCCCTCTTTAACGACTTCACGGTCCATGGATCAAAGGCTGATGGTGAAAAATGGGAACTAACCTGGGAGTTGTTAAGAAAACGAAGGCTGAAGGTCTCGGGTTGCAAGGGAGCTCGAGAAGGAGGGAGGCAGGAGGAAAATGGCAGTGTAAAGCTCTCCCCCGAGCCTAGGGGGTGCCTTTTATACCCCAATTTCAAACTGCTCCACCTCAGAATTGGCCACGTGGCCTTCGCCTATTGCGCTGCATCCCGAAGTGCCGCGCCCACGCCGAGGCACCCCGCCTCGATTCCACCAAGGAGCGGGATCTCCGGCCAATAATAATGCTTGAAGAATGGGCAGCAACGATAACTCCTACCTTTTTCCTATCCACCGAGAAGCACCCCCTCAAATCGTTCGGGGTCGATGTCAGCGCCCACCTACTGCATGATTACGAAAGATCTTCGAGGCGACATCGCTTCAGGAAGGCGCACGGATCTACCCGCCATTTAAGGCACCCATAATCAGTTGTCATAGTCTTTGAATTTTCGTGCCCCTTTCGCCCAAAGAATGGCTGGCGCGTGGCCATTCGCGCTTAGGAGCGGGGGGCATCTAATGTGGCCAATGATGTAGCTAATAAAGCCACAGGAGTAATCATGGCAAAATCCACCACGCGGCACAAGCGCACCCCGTCCACCCCGGCTTCTCCAAAGCATGCCGTGGCGGCCCCGACCTCTTCAGCTCAGCCCCGTTCGCCCCAGCTTCTCCAAGGCTCGCTATGGTGGCTCCGACCTCTCCAGGTCGGCCCCGTCCGCCTCGACTTCTCCAAAGCATGCCGTAGTGGCCCCGACCTCTTTAGGTCGGTCCGTCTGCCCCGGCTTCTTCAAGACATGCTGTGGCAGCCCCGACCTCTTTAGATCGGCCCCGTCCGCCCCGACTTCTCTAAAGCATGCCGTGGCGGCTCCGACCTCTCCAGGTCGGCTCCGTTCGCTTCGGCTTCTCCAAAGCATGCCGTGGAGGCCCCGACCTCTTCAGGTCAGCCCCGTCCATCCTGGCTTCTCCAAGGCATGCCGTGGCAGCCCCAACCTCATCAGATCGGCCCCGTCCGCCCCGGCTTCTCCAAAGCATACCATGGCGGCCCCGACCTCTTCAAGTCATTTCCGTTCACCCCAGCTTCTCCAAGGCATGTCGTGGCGGCCCCAACCTCTTCAGATCGGCCCCATCCGTCCTGGCTTCTCCAAGGCGCGCCGTGGCAGCCCCAACCTCTTTAGATCAGCCCCGTCCACCCCGGCTTCTCCAAGGCATACCGTGGCGGCCCCGACCTCTTTAGGTCGGCCCTGTCCATCCCAGCTTCTTCAAGGCATGCCGTGGCAGTCCCGACCTCTTCAAGTCGGCCCTGCGCCTACCAAAACTACCACCATCTGACCCGCTCAGACTGGCATCTCCTGACCATGCTGTTGATGGGACCAGGCCCACCTACCAGACGATTTCGCCGACTAATGGGACTTGGCTCACCAACCGCTGGCTTTCCCTCTCCGATGGGATGAGACCCACCAACCAGCCCAAGTTCATGTAACCCCCACGTGTCCCGCAGACATTCCTTCCTCATGGAATGTCATGTGGCCGAACCTGTGCAGATTTCAACGGCTTATAAAAGGGTAAGTCCACAAGAGATTCAGGTACCGTAAGATAAGCTCTCTCATTTTTTCACTCAGAGCAACTCTACCTCTAAGAGTCCTCTCACCTTAAAGGGCTCTTTCGAGCTCTTTTTCAGCTGTGACCTCGGTCACTGACTTGGGCATCGGAGGGTCCCCACCGGAGAACCCCTTCGGTCTTGGGACTTCTTGCAGGTTGTTCGGCCGACCGAGGGTCTCGTCAGCAACCAGATCAAGCTTCCTGGCATTCTACACCGGCGATCGTGCGTCATCACATAATATGATCAAAGATTAATGTATATACGGCATTGCTTAGAGGGAGAGAAATTTTCTGGACTTAATAAAATGCAGTAACATTTAGAGGTCCAAATATACTTGCTTAGGACTTTGACAATCATGTATTGAATATACAACAAAGAAAGATCATATAAAAGAAAAAATAACATCTGCTACTTGGGTTCAGGATTTGCTGGTGGAGATATCCATCACCATATTCGAAAGTGCTGTTGCAAATATCATTCTGAGGAAAAGATACAAGGATGATGAGAAGCTCCCTTTCCCTTTGTACTTCCAAAATCTGTAGAAGAGGAAGATGCTAAAGTAGAGCTTGTGTCCAGATCATCATTGTGCAACATGTTTTCAATTTCCTTTACCACATCACTCATTTTTGGGCGGTCTGTAGCTAATTCTTCAACACAGCGCATGGCCAAATTTATAAATTGTCTGAAAGCTATGAGATATTTTGTACTCTGAATTGTGGGATCCATTATCTCCTTGAGGCCATAGTATTCTTCATCATTTGTTTATTGCCATCTTCACCTTACGAACAATATATTTAGTCTTCGCTATTGGCTTGCCCCCAGTTATTAGTTCAGCATCACCATCCCAAAGCTATAAACATCACTCTTATCTGTCAATTGTTGGGTCAGGTAATACTCGGGTCTAGATAATCCTGTAACAATGAAAGAGAGAAATGATAACAATACTCTCCGTTATTCATGGTGATTTGGAAAGCCATATCAGTCATGTCTAATTCTTAGTTGCATAAATTCAATAAGGTTCTAATGTACGCATTATTTCAATCCATTAGTACACATTGCGATATAATATTTACTACAAATAATTCTTTTGCAGTGTACGATGGAAAGACAAAACGAAACACATAGTATGGCGAAATGCTGATAAACAAAATGGTTACTTACAATGATATATTTATTAATGACACTCACCAGCGCTCCTTTTACGGAAACGTATCCTTTGTCAATGTTTGGTACCCATTTTGAGATGCCAAAATCCGCAACCTTTGCAGTTAAGTTTTCATCGAGTAGGATATTATTTAACTTAACATCTCTGTGAATTATTGGAGGATTAGCAGCTCATGAAGATAAGCCAATCCTGTTGCTGAGCCTAGTGCAATGCGGAGTCTCATCTTCCAATCCAGTTGTATTCCACTCTTCCCTGCAGTATATTGTTGTGGCAACAAAAGATACAAATAACTATAAAAAAATGAACCAACTATAAGAATTTTTTTGAGATGTTAGAGATCATACCAGACAAGCTTTCACGTAGCGTTCCATTAGGCATGAACTCATATACCAGCATCTGCTCCCCCTGCTCGTAGCAAAAACCTAGAAGTCCCACTAGGTTCTTGTGATGAACCCTAGATAGCAACTCGATCTCAGTCTTGAATTCAAGTTCACCTTGGTTGGACCCCTGCGGTGCCCTCTTGATTGCAACTAGTTGCCCGCTTGAAAGCATTCCTCTGTAGACCTGAAGAGGAAAGAGAATAGTCCGAGTATTCATCATACTCCCCAAATATATGGTAATTTGCCTATAGTCATAAGATTTATCAAATTACCTTTCCATGGCCACCTGATCCAATTTCATTTGTTTCCGAGAAATTGTTGGTGCTCTTCTTTAGTTCATCAAACGAGAACCATCTTGCTCCTTTCAATTGTGGTGCACCGTTATCATCTTCAGCACTATGACTCCATGATGCTGAAATAAAAAGAGTACAGTCAGAACTATAGGCATTTTCACGGTGCTTTTCTTTAGCATGGTACAGGATGAGGTACGTTAGCAGATGAAAATCACATCCAGCAACAGTTTGAATGTTGTTGGATTTGTGATTGTTAGTGTAAGACATAATCCTGCTGGGCAATCTGTGTGAGGCTGCAATTTGATGCATGCGGCCTTTCTAATGCTTAAATGCTTCTCTTGCTGAAGAAAGTTATTATAAAATGACATGTTTCAAGAGGCGCATTACCAAAAGGTTTACTCAGTTCCATTGCTCTTTGTGCCCGTTTCTTCCGTCTCCAGGCATATATTCCTGCTCCAACAAGTCCAAGGACTAGAAGAGCACAACCAACTGCTATTCCAGTACTGATCAAAGGAGTACTCGTTGAGGATCTTCTTTCTACATCTGAAATTAAGGTTTATTCAGTATAAGATATTCATTTGGTTTATTTTGCGGTCCAAGGAATGGAGTAGACACCTGGGAAAGGGTATGGTTTTGGAATGAAACGGTATGTTCCAAAAGATGATGGAGGCAAGAAAATTAGGTCGCTCAGATCAAACCCAATGGCAAGAATCTCAGACCGGCTGAAGTGCGTTCCATTAGATGGGAAGATCTCTACTTGCACGCGCAGATAAGAATCTTCATCGAAGAAGGGGTTTTCAAGAAACACTGAGCCAGGTTCTAGGCCAAGTTGTGTGCACATAGAGATCTCCAGCTCTTGAAACAATGTGCTGTTTGTCACATCTCTGAATCCAGGTGCTCTGAAAAGCATCACTCCCTGATATGGATAGGCGCAGTTGCATGTTGAAGGGCTGAGACTCTGACCCGGGGAACATTGCTTGATGCCACATTGGGCGAGACTGGTGGAGTAAGGTGGTGATGACTTTGCGGGTAGCAAAACGGACTATCCCGGAGCCCATTATTGCACACAGGATTTCCAGCAAGTCTGCGATTAACAGGGAAAAAGGTTTTAATTAGGAAAAAGTTCATAGTGATGGGAAAAACAAAATTGCACTTCGTTTCTCAATGGTAATGGACTGAAATGTTCGAATTCTCACATTAAAATCTTCTTATAGCTCGCAGTCACTGTGACAGATTCCAGGTGGTTATTTTTGAAACTCACGATCTGTAATTCCTGGCTAGGGCTGTTGCCCACGTCAAGTGTTCCATTGAATTTGTTGTCATCAAGTATTCTATAAGGGTTCACAATGATCAGATAGCTTGTAATGCATCAGTACCGATGAATTCGGCTTTCTAGTCAATCATTTGTCAATGGCAAACTTACACTTGCTGTAGTTGAGGAAAGCTGAACAGCTTTTGTGGCACTTGCCCATAAAGCCCTCCAGATTGTATCACTCTGGATGACCACCGACAAGAAGGTTTTTGCTGAGACCTCCAGCTAGTTAATTAACAAACTACTTAGTTTACAATTTTCGTGGGTAGTCAGAGAACTTACAGACTAGTGAGAGATTCTATTTGCGAGAACCAAGCCGGGCTTTCGGAGGAGTCAAATGTGTTGTTGCTTAAATCCCTGTGGGCCATACGGAGGTGTTGCAGTTGCTGGTTAAGTTGAAAATGAAGTCATAAGGCATGAAAGTACCAGTAGAGCATAGTTGAGTTCTTACACACAGTTGAGTGCATCCATCCCAGTTAGATCGGGCATTGGTCCACTTAACTGGTTGTTTGCTAAGTTACTGAAAGATGCAAATGGGAAAAAGCTGTTAGCTATCATGTATCCCATACTCTGCTGTTGGATTATGATTGGTTAATA
>UESW01005040.1:398805-478747 GCA_900491605.1 Calamus simplicifolius | reverse complement strand
TGATGCAAGTCCAGGGTGCTAGGATGCCCTCCTATGCAAGGCTTTCCCTGCCACTCTACGAAAAGCTGCTCGTGCCTGGCACTCGCCTGTCCCTCACAGCATCAACTCTTTTCGAGAGCTGAAAAGGGCCTTTTTGGCGCATTTTGATGCCTGCCAGCGGATCCCGAGGGTCGCAGATAGCCTCTTCTCCATGCGCCAGAAGGAGGGGGAGTCGCTGCGGGACTTTGTGGCCGGTTCAAGACTGCCGCCCTTGAAGTCTACCATCTGGACGATGCGGTGGCAACGTTGACGCTGAAGCGGGGGCTCCTTCCGTCCCGCTTCACCTTCTCTCTGGAAAAAGCCTCCAAGCTCCTACTTCGACCTCCTCCTCCGAGCTCAGAAGTACATCCGTGCGGATGAGGCCGACCTCACCCGCTGAGAATCCTCAAGGGGCTCCAGCCGCAAGCCTGCTCGCCCAAAGCCAAGTGGACCTTCTCGCCCTCGGCGGCCCGAACCCCCGTCGATCGGACCGCAAGTGTCGAAGCCTTGCCCCTCGGGAGGGTGAGCTCACACTCTTCTTGCTACCCGCTCTCATATCCTTATGGAGATTAAGGGCGAGCCTTACCTCCAGCGGCCTTCTCCCATGAAGAAGGGCACCCCCCGCGACAAGAGCTGCTACTACTGCTTCCACTGAGACTATGGCTACGACACCGATAGTTGCTACAACCTGAAGCGCGCCATCGAAGAGCTTATCCGATGGGGCTACCTTGGAAAGTATGTCCAAAAGGTGCCACAACCGCTGCCGGTGCTTATGGGGCCCCGCCCGCTCACGCCACTATCGACAATACCCACAGAGCAGACGGTCGGGATGGTGTCTTGGGGAGCGGCTTCTTTATCTAAATGGCCGAGAAGGGAGGAGGCGCCGGGTGATGTAGTTCTTGGGGGGGGGATCAGCAAATGTTGACAATGTAAATAATGAAGGCGTCGTCGTCTCCATGACGATCGCCAAACACCCTATAAAAAGGATATTAGTTGATAGTGGCAGCTCAGCTGACATCCTTACCTACAATGCATTTGTTAGGATAGGATTGTCTCTTGACTCTCTTCAGCCCGTGGCAACCCCTCTAGTTGGATTCACTGGGATTCAGTAAGGGTTGAGGGCAAAATATCCTTGCCTGTGATGATCGGAACACTGCCATGCCAAAGCACACTTATCATGAAGTTCTTGGTCGTACAAGTCCCCTTGGCTTACAACGCCATCCTCGGGCACCCAGGCCTATTGGATGCAGTCATCTTCACCCGGCGTTTGCTGGTGCAGTTCCCTACTAGTGGAGGCGTCGGAGAGATGAAAGGCGAAGTCAGCTCAGTTCTGCCTTGTTACACACAGCGTCAAGTCCTCAGGAAGCTGAGTCGGCCCCAGAAGCGCCTGACCCCAGGGAGTCCAGCAAAGGGGAAGAACCGGCCGAGCGGCTCTTAGCTTTTCCTCTTGGATATGACCCGGCGAGGACCGTGTGCATCGGCGGACTCCTCCCCCCAGAAGACCGTGATCTCTCTTGACTTTTCTGCGGGCCAACTCGGATATATTCGCTTGGTTGGCATCCGACATGCCTGGTATTCCTCCGAAGGTGATCACCCATAAGCTGAACATTGATCCAAAGTGTCGTCCGATCCGCCAAAGGAAGAGAAGCTTTGCTCCCGAACGGCAAAAGATCATTGACGAAGAAGTCAACAAGCTACTCGCCGCCGGCCATATCCGAGAGGCACACTAACCCAGCTGGCTGGCCAATGTGGTCATGGTGCAAAAGGCAAACGGAAGCTGGCGGATCTGCATTGACTTCACTGACCTGAATAAGGTATGTCCGAAGGACAGTTTTCCTCTACCCCAGATCGGCCAGCTGGTGGATTCCACCTCCGTTCATGAACTTCTCAGCTTCATGGATGCCTTCTCTGGTATAATCAAATAAAGATGGACCCGAGCGATGAGGAGCACACATCCTTCATGACAGAGAAAGGCATTTATTGTTACAGGGTAATGCCCTTCGGCCTCAAAAATGCGGGAGCAACATATCAAAGGTTGATGAACAAAGTCTTCCAAGACCAACTGGGCCGGAACATGGAGGTCTATGTAGATGACATGTTGACGAAAAGCACCCATGCTTCCAACCACGTCTCCGACCTAGAAGAAACCTTCAACAACCTTCATCGCTTCTAGGTCAAGCTGAATCCCAAGAAATGTGCCTTCGGCGTTACAGCGGGCAAGTTCCCGGGCTTCATGGTGACCCAGCGAGGGATCGAGGTGAACCCTGAGAAGATCAGTGCTATCCTCGATATGAGGCCACCGTCTAGCAAGAAGGAGGTGCACGGCTCACTGGGAGGGTGGCAACTCTAAGCCGTTTTCTCTTCAAGTCAGGCGAGCGATGCTTGCCCTTCTTTAAAGCCCTGCAGAAGTGAACAGCTTCGAGTGGACGAACGACTGCCAGAAAGCCTTCGATGAGCTGAAGGTGTTCATGTCTTTCCCACCACTCCTGTCTAAGCCAAGGGACGGGGAGAGTCTTTTTCTCTACCTCGCCGCCTCTCCAGAAGCCGTTAGCTAGGTCTTGGTGTGTCTCGATGTTGACGAGACCTAGAGGCCTGTATATTACGTGAGTAAGGTGCTCCACGATGCGGAGGTCAGATACTCCAAGACAGAAAAAATCATCTTCGCTTTGATTGTCTCCGCCCGACGTCTTCACCCGTACTTTCAAGCCCATCCCATTGTGGTGCTCACGGACCAGCCCCTCTGAGCCATCCTGGCTCGTCCGGACACCTCAGGCCAACTCGCCAAGTGGGCCATCAAGCTGGAAGAGTTTGATCTCTCTTTTAAGCTCGACTGCCCTGAAGTCCCAGGTCCTGGCCAACTTCCTGGTCGTGTGCACTTGGGCTGAGGAGCCGACCGAGGAGGCTCCTGTGGAGCAACCTGTTGCTGAGCCAAAGGATGATGGGGAGTCTTGGATCCTCCATGTGGATGGTACCTCAAATTCCCAAGGAAGCGGCGCCGGCCTCATTCTAGCAGGCCCCGATGGAGAGATGGTGGAGTGTGCCCTCCAGTTCTTGTTCGAAGCCACCAACAATCAAGCCGAGTACGAGGCCCTATTGGCAGGGCTGAGGCTCGCTCAAGAATTTGGAATAAGATGCCTTAGAGCTTTCACTGACTCGCAACTCATCTCTGGGCAAATCAACGGGGAGTACGAGGCACGCGATCCCACCATGGCCCGGTACCTGGACAAGGTTCGGCTCTTGGTCTTTCCGTTAGTTTATTTCAGCATAAGCTACATTCGCTGGAGCGAGAATGCCAAGGTGACACCCTTTCCCGCCTGGCTACCTCCACCGACAGCATCACAAGGGACGCCTACATCGAACGCCTAGAAAGACCAAGCATAGAAGACAGCAAGGAAGTCCTCTCGCTCACCCAAGAGCCGACATGGATGGATGCCTACATCCGCTATCTCACAGACGGTGCCCTCCCCGATGATCGCAACGAAGCCAGGCTACTTAAGTGGAGGGCCTCCAAATTCATCCTCGTAGACGGATATCTATACAGAAGATCATTCTCCTACCCCCTGCTCAAGTGCATGGGACCTGCCGACGCCAATTATATCCTCAGAGAAATCCATGAAGGCATTTGTGGGAATCACCTGGGGGGCAGATCCTTAGCCCAGAAGGCCCTCCGACAAGGGTACTTTTGGCTCACTATGAGGGATGATGCAGCCAGGTTAGTTCAGAAGTGTGACGGCTGCCAATGTCATGCGCACATCCAGCACCAACCCTCTGTTCCTCTAAATCCACTCTCGGCCCCATGGCCCTTTGCCCAGTGGGGGATGGACATCCTTGGGCCATTCCCCCCGGCTTCGGAACAGCGGAAGTTCCTAATTGTCGCCATCGACTACTTCATCAAGTGGGTTGAGGTCAAGGCACTGGCCAAAATCACTGAGAGTAAGGTCAAAGCCTTCTTATGAAAGTCAGTCATATGTCGCTTTGGCCTACCTTACACTCTCATCACCGACAACGGTCGCCAGTTTGACAATGTCGCATTCAAGACCTTCTATGATGAGCTGGGCATCCACCACTGATTCACTTCTGTCGGCAACCCCCAGACCAATGGGGAGGCCAAGGTCATGAACCACACCATCCTTAGGGGGCTCAAAACTCGGTTGGATGGATCCAAAGGCCGATGGGTAGAAGAGCTTCCTAGTGTATTATGGGCCTACCATACAACCCCAAGAGCTTTGACAAGCGAGACCCCATTTAGTCTAACTTTTGGATCTGAGGCAGTCATCCCAGTGGAGATCAGACTGCCAAGCCCGCGTGTGGAATCCTAAAACCAGGAAGACAACTCCACCCAGCTGAGGGCGAACCTCGACTTCATTGACGAAGTGCATGAACGGGTGCGATTGTGCATGGCCGCTTTTTGCCAATGTACAACCAAGTATTATAACGCCCGAGTCCGCTCTAAAGTGTTTCACCCTGAAGATTTGGTTCTAAGGAAGGCTGAGGTGTCCAAGCCAACGGAGGGGGCAAGCTGTCCGTCAATTGGGAAGGTCCTTACCGCGTCACCAAGGCGCTCCGTCAAGGAGCATACCGAGTTGAAGAGCTCGATGGCCGACCCATTCCTCATACCTGGAATGCGGACAACCTCCGTCAATATTATCAATAATGTATCTCTTCATGATGTGAACAATAAAAGATCTTCTTCGGCACCGAAGTCATTTCTTCCCTACATCCAAAGGCCAGATCTCACAAAAAGACCTCGCCGGCATCGCGGCCCATGGGACACCACTTGGCCCCGGCATGGCGGTGCTCCTGAGTTGTTCAAGTTCCTAAGGCTCCGTAACCGATCGAGTCGACCCTCGCAGCGGTTCTTAAACCCCCTAAGGCGGTTCAAAAGGACCTCGATGGCCTCGCAGCCCATGGGACACCACTCGGCCCCAGCACGGCGGTGCCCCCGAGTCGTTCAAGTCCCTAAGGCTTCGTAACCGATCGAGTCGCCCCTCACAGCGGTTCTTAAACCCTCAAGGTGGTTCAAAAGGACCTCGCCAGTATCGTGGCCCATGGGACACCACTCGGCCCCGGCACGGCGGTGCCCCCGAGTTGTTCAAGTCCCTAAGGCTCCGTAACCGGTCGAGTCGCCCCTCGCAATGGTTCTTAAACCCCCGAGAGTTCAAAAGGACCTCCCCGGTATTGCGGCCCATGGGACACCACTCGGCCCCGGCACGGTGGTGCCCCTGAGTCGTTCAAGTCCCTAAGGCTCCGTAACCGGTCGAGTCGCCCATCGCAGCAGTTCTTAAACCTCCGAGATGGTTCAAAAGGACCTCGCCGGCATCGCGACCCATGGGACACCACTCAGCCCCGACACGACGGTGCCCCCGAGTCGTTCAAGTCCCTAAGGCTCCATAATCGGTCAAGTCGCCCCTCACAGCGGTTCTTAAACCCCCGAGGCAGTTCAAAAGGACCTCGCCGGCATCGCGGCCCATGAGACACCACTTGGCCCCGGCATGGCGGTGCCCTCGAGTCGTTCAAGTCCCAAAAGCTCCATAACTGGTTGAGTCACCCCTCGCAGTAGTTCTTAAACCTCCGAGGCGGTTCAAAAGGAACTTGATGACTCTCAACTCTCAAGTCACCCTTTGGGGTTCAAAGGGAACCTGATGACTCTCAACTCTTAGGTCACCCTTCGGGGTTCAAAAGGAACCTGATGACTCTCAACTCTCGTGTCACCCTCCGGGGCTCAGGAGGCTCCTAACGGCCATGATTTTACCTCAGCAGTCTCTAAAGTGCTAGGCGTTCGCCTCTGGGTTCGGCCCCGGCCTCAAATTGCTGCCCCGGTGCCAGCCTCAAGCTCGCGCACTGGTCTCACCCTAGTCGGCCTCGCCCCGGCTCTTCCCTTCAAACTCAACCTCGACACGCAAATCGTTGGGACAGTCCAAAGACGGAGCTCGTCGACACCTTAGCTAAAAAGGCGTTGCTCAGTTTCGCATCGCCCCCAGTGGACTTCGCCCGCCAATGCAGCCTTCGGAGTTAATCACCGAGGTGCCCCCATAAGTTCAATGGCTTCGCGCCCATCCAATGGACTCTTAAGTTCACAAGTTTACAGTGCGTTCGGCCGCCGCAGAAATAAACAACAAAGAGAAAGCTTTAAAGGCGTTCCTAAACGACTGCGGCCGGCGTTAAGTTGCCTCAACTATCTGCAAGTCTATTCAGCGGTGCAAGTTCCTGTGAACCTATTTGGACACTATCAGATATAAGTACCAGGATCTGCCACTGCACTTTCAACATGCATGGTACCTTACAAATAGGGGAACAAAGCATCTAGAAAATGGTCCTCTTTTCATTAAGTACTTTATAATAGTTACAAAATTCAACCCGAAGTCGAGTACAAAAGAAGAGGAAAAGATACAAAATTTCCTAGGGCCCGCTCGGCCCCGGCTCCTCTCCGGCCTCTTCCTCCTCCACCGTCTCCTCGTCGCCAGGACCCCCGAGCTGAATCTTTTCGAGGTCGGAGCTGCTAACATTGAAAGCTGCAGACACTTTCTTCTTGCAAAATTCGAAGCCCTTCGTATAGGCATCAAAGCTGGCCTCCAAAACCTCCTGCTCGAACTCCGCCGAGGCCTTAAAATCGACGACGGCTTTGGTCACTCTGGCCTCGGCCTCCCGGATCTGTGCCTTTGCCTTGGCCTTGGTCTCCCATATCTGCGCCTCCGCCCTGGCTTCGACCTCCCGGGCTTGTGCTTCGGCATTGGCCTCAGCCTCCCTGGCATGCGCCTCGGCTTCTCAGGCCTTGTTCTCCGCCTCCTTGGTGCGAGCGCTAGCCTAATGAGCGTGGGCCTCTGCCCCGGCCCGCTCATGCTCGGCATTGACCGTCACCGCCTCCGCTGCGGCCGCTCTCTCCATCGCCGCCAGAGCCTCGCCCGCCGCCGCATCGGCCCGGCCTTCCGCATGCTGGAGCTGGCGATGTAGCTCCTCTATCTCAGCCTTGGCCGAGTCCAACCTGGACGAGACAAGAGACAGCTGGGTCACGGCCGTGGAGGCTTGGCCGCCTTTGACTTTGGCTCAGCGCTCCGCTTCCTTCAACCGGCCACCAAGGTCCTCCTCTCGGACCTTGGCCTCCTCCTGCTACCAAGCCAGCTTCTCGGACAGCACGCGGGCCTGCTCCTTGTACTTATTGGCCCGCCCGATGGTGAGCATGAGCGCCTCCCCTGTATGAGTCACCGCCGTGCGAAGGGCAAAGGCCCCATTGGCCAACTGCACCAAGGGAGCCCATCAGCCATATATCAACTAAAGTATATTAAAAGGAGACTATGTTCGAAGGGTTACCTAAAGTACATTGACCATAACCATGTCAAGGAGGGCGGCGTGAGACTGCCTCCCTATCTCCTTGTCGGTCGCCGAGGTCCGCGCCCTTGACATCAAGGCGGCGGCCCGCCCGGCGTCTTCCATGGTGAGCAGCCTGGGCACCGGCCTCGCTGGCCCCACCAGCGGCTCGTCCGGTGGCTGCTGTGTCGAGCGGTGTGCGGATCGCCGAGGACGAGCTCCTCTTCTCGACTTGGTGCTCACTGGACCTTGATTTGCCCCGGCCCTGGAGCTCTTGGTGGCAGCCTTCCCTTCTCTAGCTGTGGGAGGCGCCTTCTCCGTCTCTGGCTCGACAAGAGCCGGAGGGCTTTGACAATCGCCACCTGCCCTGCCTCGACTAAATCGGCGACGACAGGGACTTCCTCTACGGGATCCAAAACCACCACGGCTGCCTCGGTGGCGGCCGAGATCTCCCCCTCCTCCGTCTCGGCCCCGGTTGGCCCGGGGACTACTCCTTCGGCCGGTGCTTCCTTTACCGGCTCCTCCATAGGTGCCCAGACTGGGGGGGCTTCTGGTGTTTCGGCCGGTTCGGCACGAGCTCCCCTTCGCGCCCTCTTGGTCGGCCTCGCCTGCTCGTCGGTTGCCCGTTTCTTTTGGCGCGCGAGGGCCTCAAATTTCTCTACAGGAAACCTCATGGTTGCATAAAAAATAAAAGTTAGTACGCGAAAAGAAGAAAAGAAGAAAAGAAGAAAAGAAAATTTATATAAAATGGGTAAAAGCAATGTCCGACCGAAGGCGAGAAGGAAGGATTTATGTGCTCACCGACTGCTGGAGGCAACTCAGCCTCGTACAAGTTATCCTCGGACAGGAGGTCCTTGTAAGAAGGGATCTGGGAGTTAGAGAAATGGTAGAATAGCTCCCCATCCTTATCATTTATGGCTGAATTTTCATTGGAGCTAACATCTGGTTCCCCCCCACTCAGTCCTCACTCCCTCCATATGGGCAAAAAGGAACCGAGACTTTCACCCCTAATTTTGGATGAAAGACCCAATGGAAGAGCCCTACCCAGCATGGCGGTAAACACCCACCAAGCCCCCTCACCCTGGCGACGGAGTTTGTAAAGAGCCCGGAACAGGGACAAACTGGCCGCGGAACACTGGAAATGGCAAAGGATGACAAAGGCGCAGAAGATACGAACCGAGTTCGGAGTCAACTACGCCGGCACTAACCTATACCTATCCAAAAGATTCAAGAAAAAAGGATGGAAAGGAAGCCGTAGCCCGAACTGAAAGAACTCCTCATACAGAGCAACCCGACCTGGGAAGACGGAGTTCACTCGGTCTTTGGGTCCCAGCACGGATAGGCGGATGAAGTCTGGGACCTTATACGTGACCCTAATGGCCTCTACCTCCTCATGGGTTATGGTGGAAGCAATCCCCCCCGGCCCCGCCTGGTCGAGGCTAGCTGCCGGAGGAGATGCCGGACGATGGGAAGAAATGGGAACTGCTCTCACCGGGAAGAAGACGGGTCTACTACTGGTCTCTTGCCCTCTTTAACGACTTCACGGTCCATGGATCAAAGGCTGATGGTGAAAAATGGGAACTAACCTGGGAGTTGTTAAGAAAACGAAGGCTGAAGGTCTCGGGTTGCAAGGGAGCTCGAGAAGGAGGGAGGCAGGAGGAAAATGGCAGTGTAAAGCTCTCCCCCGAGCCTAGGGGGTGCCTTTTATACCCCAATTTCAAACTGCTCCACCTCAGAATTGGCCACGTGGCCTTCGCCTATTGCGCTGCATCCCGAAGTGCCGTCCATTTTCGCCCACGCCCGAGGCACCCCGCCTCGATTCCACCAAGGAGCGGGATCTCCGGCCAATAATAATGCTTGAAGAATGGAGCAGCAACGATAACTCCTACCTTTTTCCTATCCACCGAGAAGCACCCCCTCAAATCGTCGGGGTCGATGTCAGCGCCCACCTACTGCATGATTACGAAAGATCTTCGAGGCGACATCGCTTCAGGAAGGCGCACGGATCTACCCGCCATTTAAGGCACCCATAATCAGTTGTCATAGTCTTTGAATTTTCGTGCCCCTTTCGCCCAAAGGATGGCTGGCGCGTGGCCATTCGCGCTTAGGAGCGGGGGGCATCTAATGTGGCCAATGATGTAGCTAATAAAGCCACAGGAGTAATCATGGCAAAATCCACCACGCGGCACAAGCGCACCCCGTCCACCCCGGCTTCTCCAAAGCATGCCGTGGCGGCCCCGACCTCTTCAGCTCAGCCCCGTTCGCCCCAGCTTCTCCAAGGCTCGCTATGGTGGCTCCGACCTCTCCAGGTCGGCCCCGTCCGCCTCGACTTCTCCAAAGCATGCCGTAGCAGCCCCGACCTCTTTAGGTCGGCCCCGTCTGCCCCGGCTTCTTCAAGACATGCTGTGGCAGCCCCGACCTCTTTAGATCGGCCCCGTCCGCCCGACTTCTCTAAAGCATGCCGTGGCGGCTCCGACCTCTCCAGGTCGGCTCCGTTTGCTTCGGCTTCTCCAAAGCATGCCGTGGAGGCCCCGACCTCTTCAGGTCAGCCCCGTCCATCCTGGCTTCTCCAAGGCATGCCGTGGCAGCCCCAACCTCATCAGATCGGCCCGTCCGCCCGGCTTCTCCAAAGCATACCATGGCGGCCCCGACCTCTTCAAGTCATTTCCGTTCACCCCAGCTTCTCCAAGGCATGTCGTGGCGGCCCCAACCTCTTCAGATCGGCCCCATCCGTCCTGGCTTCTCCAAGGCGCGCCGTGGCAGCCCCAACCTCTTTAGATCAGCCCCATCCATCCCGGCTTCTCCAAGGCATACCGTGGCGGTCCCGACCTCTTTAGGTCGGCCCCGTCCATCCCGGCTTCTCCAAGGCATGCCGTGGCAGTCCGACCTCTTCAAGTCGGCCCTGCGCCTACCAAAACTACCACCATCTGACCCGCTCAGACTGGCATCTCCTGACCATGCTGTTGATGGGACCAGGCCCACCTACCAGACAATTTCGCCGACTAATGGGACTTGGCTCACCAACCGCTGGCTTTCCCTCTCCGATGGGATGGGACCACCAACCAGCCCAAGTTCACGTAACCCCCACGTGTCCCTGCAGACATTCCTTCCTCATGGAATGTCATGTGGCCGAACCCGTGCAGATTTCAACGGCTTATAAAAGGGTAAGTCCACAAGAGATTCAGGTACCGTAAGATAAGCTCTCTCATTTTTCACTCAGAGCAACTCTACCTCTAAGAGTCCTCTCACCTTAAAGGGCTCTTTCGAGCTCTTTTTCAGCTGTGACCTCGGTCACTGACTTGGGCATCGGAGGGTCCCCACCGGACAACCCCTTCGGTCTTGGGACTTCTTGCAGGTTGTTTGGCGACCGAGGGTCTTGTCAGCAACCAGATCAAGCTTCCTGGCATTCTACACCGGCGATCGTGCGTCATCACATAATATGATCAAAGATTAATGTATATACGGCATTGCTTAGAGGGAGAGAAATTTTCTGGACTTAATAAAATGCAGTAACATTTAGAGGTCCAAATATACTTGCTTAGGACTTTGACAATCATGTATTGAATATACAACAAAGAAAGATCATATAAAAGAAAAAATAACATCTGCTACTTGGGTTCAGGATTTGCTGGTGGAGAATATCCATCACCATATTCGAAAGTGCTGTTGCAAATATCATTCTGAGGAAAAGATATAAGGATGATGAGAAGCTCCCTTTCCCTTTGTACTTCCAAAATCTGTAGAAGAGGAAGATGCTAAAGTAGAGCTTGTGTCCAGATCATCATTGTGCAACATGTTTTCAATTTCCTTTACCACATCACTCATTTTTGGGCGGTCTGTAGCTAATTCTTCAACACAGCGCATGGCCAAATTTATAAATTGTCTGAAAGCTATGAGATATTTTGTACTCTGAATTGTGGGATCCATTATCTCCTTGAGGCCATAGTATTCTTCATCATTTATGTTTATTGCCATCTTCACCTTACGAACAATATATTTAGTCTTCGCTATTGGCTTGCCCCCAGTTATTAGTTCCAGCATCACCATCCCAAAGCTATAAACATCACTCTTATCTGTCAATTGTTGGGTCAGGTAATACTCGGGTCTAGATAATCCTGTAACAATGAAAGAGAGAAATGATAACAATACTCTCCGTTATTCATGGTGATTTTGGAAAGCCATATCAGTCATGTCTAATTCTTAGTTGCATAAATTCAATAAGGTTCTAATGTACGCATTATTTCAATCCATTAGTACACATTGCGATATAATATTTACTACAAATAATTCTTTTGCAGTGTACGATGGAAAGACAAAACGAAACACATAGTATGGCGAAATGCTGATAAACAAAATGGTTACTTACAATGATATATTTATTAATGACACTCACCAGCGCTCCTTTTACGGAAACGTATCCTTTGTCAATGTTTGGTACCCATTTTGAGATGCCAAAATCCGCAACCTTTGCAGTTAAGTTTTCATCGAGTAGGATATTATTTAACTTAACATCTCTGTGAATTATTGGAGGATTAGCAAGCTCATGAAGATAAGCCAATCCTGTTGCTGAGCCTAGTGCAATGCGGAGTCTCATCTTCCAATCCAGTTGTATTCCACTCTTCCCTGCAGTATATTGTTGTGGCAACAAAAGATACAAATAACTATAAAAAAATGAACCAACTATAAGAATTTTTTTGAGATGTTAGAGATCATACCAGACAAGCTTTCACGTAGCGTTCCATTAGGCATGAACTCATATACCAGCATCTGCTCCCCCTGCTCGTAGCAAAAACCTAGAAGTCCCACTAGGTTCTTGTGATGAACCCTAGATAGCAACTCGATCTCAGTCTTGAATTCAAGTTCACCTTGGTTGGACCCCTGCGGTGCCCTCTTGATTGCAACTAGTTGCCCGCTTGAAAGCATTCCTCTGTAGACCTGAAGAGGAAAGAGAATAGTCCGAGTATTCATCATACTCCCCAAATATATGGTAATTTGCCTATAGTCATAAGATTTATCAAATTACCTTTCCATGGCCACCTGATCCAATTTCATTTGTTTCCGAGAAATTGTTGGTGCTCTTCTTTAGTTCATCAAACGAGAACCATCTTGCTCCTTTCAATTGTGGTGCACCGTTATCATCTTCAGCACTATGACTCCATGATGCTGAATAAAAAGAGTACAGTCAGAACTATAGGCATTTTCACGGTGCTTTTCTTTAGCATGGTACAGGATGAGGTACGTTAGCAGATGAAAATCACATCCAGCAACAGTTTGAATGTTGTTGGATTTGTGATTGTTAGTGTAAGACATAATCCTGCTGGGCAATCTGTGTGAGGCTGCAATTTGATGCATGCGGCCTTTCTAATGCTTAAATGCTTCTCTTGCTGAAGAAAGTTATTATAAAATGACATGTTTCAAGAGGCGCATTACCAAAAGGTTTACTCAGTTCCATTGCTCTTTGTGCCCGTTTCTTCCGTCTCCAGGCATATATTCCTGCTCCAACAAGTCCAAGGACTAGAAGAGCACAACCAACTGCTATTCCAGTACTGATCAAAGGAGTACTCGTTGAGGATCTTCTTTCTACATCTGAAATTAAGGTTTATTCAGTATAAGATATTCATTTGGTTTATTTTGCGGTCCAAGGAATGGAGTAGACACCTGGGAAAGGGTATGGTTTTGCAATGAAACGGTATGTTCCAAAAGATGATGGAGGCAAGAAAATTAGGTCGCTCAGATCAAACCCAATGGCAAGAATCTCAGACCGGCTGAAGTGCGTTCCATTAGATGGGAAGATCTCTACTTGCACGCGCAGATAAGAATCTTCATCGAAGAAGGGGTTTTCAAGAAACACTGAGCCAGGTTCTAGGCCAAGTTGTGTGCACATAGAGATCTCCAGCTCTTGAAACAATGTGCTGTTTGTCACATCTCTGAATCCAGGTGCTCTGAAAAGCATCACTCCCTGATATGGATAGGCGCAGTTGCATGTTGAAGGGCTGAGACTCTGACCCGGGGAACATTGCTTGATGCCACATTGGGCGAGACTGGTGGAGTAAGGTGGTGATGACTTTTGCGGGTAGCAAAACGGACTATCCCGGAGCCCATTATTGCACACAGGATTTCCAGCAAGTCTGCGATTAACAGGGAAAAAGGTTTTTAATTAGGAAAAAGTTCATAGTGATGGGAAAAACAAAATTGCACTTCGTTTCTCAATGGTAATGGACTGAAATGTTCGAATTCTCACATTAAAATCTTCTTATAGCTCGCAGTCACTGTGACAGATTCCAGGTGGTTATTTTTGAAACTCACGATCTGTAATTCCTGGCTAGGGCTGTTGCCCACGTCAAGTGTTCCATTGAATTTGTTGTCATCAAGTATTCTATTAAGGGTTCACAATGATCAGATAGCTTGTAATGCATCAGTACCGATGAATTCGGCTTTCTAGTCAATCATTTGTCAATGGCAAACTTACACTTGCTGTAGTTGAGGAAAGCTGAACAGCTTTTGTGGCACTTGCCCATAAAGCCCTCCAGATTGTATCACTCTGGATGACCACCGACAAGAAGGTTTTTGCTGAGACCTCCAGCTAGTTAATTAACAAACTACTTAGTTTACAATTTTCGTGGGTAGTCAGAGAACTTACAGACTAGTGAGAGATTCTATTTGCGAGAACCAAGCCGGGCTTTCGGAGGAGTCAAATGTGTTGTTGCTTAAATCCCTGTGGGCCATACGGAGGTGTTGCAGTTGCTGGTTAAGTTGAAAATGAAGTCATAAGGCATGAAAGTACCAGTAGAGCATAGTTGAGTTCTTACACACAGTTGAGTGCATCCATCCCAGTTAGATCGGGCATTGGGCCACTTAACTGGTTGTTTGCTAAGTTACTGAAAGATGCAAATAGGAAAAAGCTGTTAGCTATCATGTATCCCATACTCTGCTGTTGGATTATGATTGGTTAATAAATAGCTTACAGTTCACTGATTTTTGTCAGGTTGTAATATCTGACGGAACTGAGCCACGCAGACGATTTCTGTCAAGTTTCCTGTTACAAAGGGCAAATCACAACCAATAGACCCAATATAATATCAAATTAGGGAAGCCCCTCAAATTCTCCCGAACGAGAGGCATATCTTGTTGGGGGGAATACTTACAAAACCTCAAGAGATTTTAATAGCCCAATGGAAGATGGAATTTTCCCAGTAAGTCGGTTTCCATCAAAAAGTCTATCCAAAGATAAACCGTCAGGATCGAGTTTTTAGACCTAACAGAAGGGAACTGACAACAGGCAGATAGCTGCTTACATATGTATCAGTTGCTGCATATTTGAGCTGAAGAGCTCTTCAGGGATGGGACCCGTTAGCTGATTATTGCTAAAAAAAACTGTAGCATACCATGTAGAGAGAGAGAGAGAGAGAGGTCATTAGACAATAGCAAAGACAGATAATATTCAATAGGCAGAAAAAATTGAAGCCTTGTCTACAGATAGTTTAATATAGATTATTGTTAGCACTTAGCAGAATGATGGAGAGCATAAAAGACTTACAAATGCCCTAATTTTAAAAGCAGGTCAAGTCCAGGGGCCCCATTATTGGAAATAGGGATAGGCCCACTCAACTGATTATCCGTCAAATCTAGCAAGTAGAGATTGGAAAGGGAGCCCAGGGAAGCAGGTATCGTACCAGTGAAGAAGTTTGAATTAAGAGCTCTGGAATAAAAGTACGAAGGAAAAAGTTAGGGAGCAAACCATGACCTTCAGCCTGTAAATTGTTTGAGGCAGAAAGATGAGGCAGAATAAAAACGTTACAGTAATTAATCTTACAGGGTTGTGAGGTTTCGTAGATTCCCTAACTCATCTGGGATTTTACCGCTGAAACTGCAGCCGGTCAAGACTCTTGTGAAGTAGGAAAGTAGTGAGGGTCAAGGAAAGTTCAAAATGACTTGATAAGCCTGAAGCAAATTAGGTTGGCCTGGCCTGTTAACAGTCCTGTTCCACTTACATGGTGGTAAGGCTCTTCAGCTTTCCAATAGCTGCAGTGAGTGAACCTCCAAGCTTCTTATTATAGGACAGGTCCCTGCAGGTATCATTGTTAAACTCCTAATCTGTGTAACCGGGCTTGGATACCCGAAATTCACTTAAAAGATGCAGGCATTATTCGTCATACCTTTAGATGGTGATGAATTTTGATAATTGCTAACTATTTTGATCCGTTTTTTTGTAAGGGAAACGTGGAGAAGAGTGTCCCCACGTACGTAAAAATTTATTAAATTAAAAATATTTATAAAAGAATACGGAGAGGATATTTCAGAGTCTGTTATGATGATCCAACTGATTCACGGGGCAGAGATTGCCTCATGATTTTGAAGTTGGTTGTTGAAAATTGCAACCTAAATGGCGAGTTACATAAGTGCCATTATATTTATTTTTATAGCATTATGCATTTGATCCAGGAAATTAAATACAGTTAAATTCATGATTTTACTGGCAACCTACGTGGTATTGCGGCCATGCAAAGTTGTGGATCGTTCAAATATTACCAGAGAAGTGGTATCAAACTTACAGGGTTTGCAGTTCGCCGAGCTGCCCTATGTCACCACTTAAAGTACCTATGAGGCCCATAGTTATCAGTTTCCTGAAAAATATGATGGGTTAGCAAGGGACTACAGCTATGTAACCCGATGATAGCTTTAGAAGAAGCTTACAGGCTGGTTACTCGGGAATTGGTGCAGCTGACTCCTTCCCATGGTTTGCCACAGGGATCATCCGTCTGCCGCCAGCTTGGTGGTGTGTTCTGCCATTTATACATTAAAGATCGGAGAGCAGTAGCTGTAAGTGGTTCATTGGTGCATCATTAGCCTTATATGCTTCCCCATCTTGAAAGGAGAAATCTTTGAGGTATACGAGAATTCTCCGGACTAAAGCCCAAACCCAAAATTGTATGTTGTTCCAAATGAATTGCTAAATGACTGAAAGAATTTTCTATTTCTAAAGCGAGCAGATGATGAATATTTACAGAACAGTTGATATCTAAAGACCTATTAAATTTCTCTTTTATGTATATATCGGTGGGTTAGTCAACTCTCTTTACATATAACTGAAGCATAATTGAAACGGGACTCTATTTTCTCTTGTATAAATTGGACTTAAAAAAAGAGGACTCTATTAATTTATTTTTCATGGTTCTTACGGACCCAAAAAAAAAAGAATTTTTGACATGGAGAAACGGAGTAAAAAAACGAAGAAAAAGATACGGAGAAAGGCCTTTTAAGGCAGAAATTATATATAGGAGGCATGACATCTTCATGTCCGCACTGTAACAGATATACACAGCTCCGAAGGGACCGTTGCACCATTCTATGGTCGTGGAATTCATGCCGAACAAAGGGAAACGCCACTCTCTTTCCTATATCAACCTTACAATACTAACGGACAGAAAAGCAGGTGAAATACCATCTGTCGGATCCGTGGTGGCCGAATTGACTTGAAAACCTGCAACAAATACAAGTAACAGCAAAAGGCCAGTCTCCATGCCGGCAGGAACCTGGGAAAGATAAGTTGATATCCCTTGCTCACCCTTTACGTAGTGTTTGAAATAGAGAATAAAAAGGAATATTCAAGCTTATCCTTAGATAGTGTTTGAAATAGAGGTTAAAAGAAAATATTCAGAAGATATTCTCTCTTATTTTCAAAAGCCATAACTATAAGGTAATGTTTGAAATAGGAGATAAGAGGGGATATCGAATAAAAGGGGATATCCTCTCTTATCCCCAAAAGCCATAACTATAAGAGATAGCTGGAAATAAAGTTAACCAAAGGGATAATTCATGATTAACCATATTTAACCATGAGATATCCCCTCAATTTATTCCCTAGAGAATGCAGGAATAGCTGGTTATCCCTCCAAATAAGAGTAAAAAAAAGTTATCCTATGGATTTACCTTTTTGCATTTGATATGATCTATCCCAAGGAATATCCCTAGGAATAGCTAGGGGACAAACTCTATCCCGTACACTTATCCATGGATAATATTTTTTCTATCAAACACTACCTAAGGGATAGTAGAGAATAAAGTTAACCAAAGGGATAATCTATGGTTAATCATGGTTAACCATGAGATATCCTCTCAATTTATTTCCTAAAAAATGTAGGAATAGCTGATTATTCCTTCAAATAAGAGTAAAAAAAAATTATTCTATAAATTTTTTTTTATATTTAATATAATCAATGAAATAGTTAAAAAATATTCTTAAAAATAATCAAGAAACAAATTCTATTTCATACACTTATTCATAAATAAATTTTTTTTTTATCAAACACTAAACTAGCTCCGTGTTAGAAGCGACTTCGTTTGGTGGGCTAGCACCAGAGGAGCTGGCAAATAATAAGTTGCCCAGAAGCCTAGCCTTATCTTCAAAGTCTCGTCAGCGCAATCGACCCGTCATTTCAAGGCACTTTCTTTGAAATGGTCTCGAGAATAAATGAATAATTATATGAGAAATAAGCACCATTCCCCTGTTTCAACGGTGGGTCCAACAGGCAAGGTCTTGTCCCAAGCTGATTCATTATCTTACGGTTGAGGGCCCTCGAAGTGCACGACTCCAGGAGGCTTAGTAAAGGCTCCGATGCTACTTTGAAACTGATTGATTGTTCATGAGTAACTGGGTGATAAATAGTTTGATGGGATGCCGAGAAGGGACTGGGTTTTATAAGAGGACGCTCGGACCGTGCGGTAAATATCTTACAACGTGAGGGCAATAGGCCGTTGCAGAGGTCTCAATGGGCTTTGAGCAGTTGTTTGGTTGAATTGAACCTGAAGGTGGATTTTTCCACGTTAAAAGGTGGCTCAAGTTTTGCACAAAGAGGGAAAAAAAAAATTAATTACAAGAAACCACTAATCATGAAGTGTTAATCATAGTTGTTAGACCAGGCTCGAACATTGATCCGACCAAGAACTCAGATCATTGGGTCACTGGTTCAACCATTGAATCATTAGTTAAACCATCGATCAATTATATTAATATAAAAATATATTTATATTAATAAAATTAATTTTTAATAAAAAAGTTAAGGTTAATATGATAATAAAACCCATGATCCCATTTGGTTTGGATTGGATTGATCGGTTCACGGGTAAATCGGATGTGTTGACCGGATTATTTCGGATCACTTATACATCCGATTTTATGTTAGAACCGGACCAGCTTGACTTTGACCAATCGACCGATTCGATCCGATTCTGATAACTATGGTGTTAACATGAATTCCAATGATAAAATTTTTGGTTACTTTTACAAGGTTTTTATGATAAATTGGGCTTTAATTTTATCGTTCAAAATTATTTTTAAAGCCTTCAGCAGCTTATATCATTTCTTAAAATCCTTTTACTTCTTTTTATTTACAACATTATCCAAATACAGGCATGATAGCAAAAGCCTAAAATTTTTCATTAATGTTCTATGTTTTTGCTCATAACAATAGAGGGCCACTTGTGGTGCTTTTATTGAAGAAATAAATATTGTGATAAAGACATTGAAAACTCACGGTGTTGACTTATAAAATTTTTTGAAACATAAAAAATAATAAAAATAATTATAATGTGGATCCAATATTTGAGAGAATTTTTAACTTAAATCTTAAAATTAGTAAAGTATTTAAATGAATCCTGTTATTTTTTTAACCATTGCACTTAAAACTTTTGTCTACCTAGAGTTAGGCGGTGTTACTTTGTTAACCTTTTGGTGGTAAAAGAAAGCCATTATATAACGAGATATAAAAGAAGAGCACTTAAAAACTACGCCACCTTTCTATCTATCTAAAGTTAGACTATGTTACTTTATTAACATTTTGGCCTTAGAAGAAAAAAAAGGTCATTATTCAGCAAAATACAAGACAAAAGCATTTAGAAATAGTAGTTCAGACCAAAACTATGTGGCGTTAAAAATTTGAGTGTAAATTAATTGATAACGGATGAATTTGAGTTATAAGTACTTTAAACTTTTTTATCCGATGTGAGATTATTTTCAAGGTATTACAAAAAAAAAAAAAACTTTAAAACTCTTTTTCTCTCTCTTCTTTAGCTTGCTAATTTGATGAGCCTCACGTTTTTACTTTCTCATCTCCTACCCTCTCTTCTTTTGTTCCTTCTGTTTTGGTTTTTTTTTTCCCAGTACTTTGATAGGTGTTAATTTTTATGCTGTTTCTTTGGGCTTCTAAGATTTGTTTATTCATTCGTTTTATGTTTTTTAAAAAAAGATTCCAAGAAGCTTATCTTACTTTGTCGGTAGGTTGGGTTTTATCGAATGGTTTAAATGCCTGAGACTTTCTACAAGAATCTTTAATTCTGATGCAAGATTCAGCATTAGAATTATGAATAGCTGCTGGTTGAGGCTAGGTATCATTTATCTGGAGAGGAAACTGATGTTGTTGTGGCTATGAAGGAGGATCGTGGCTTCAAACAGCTGATCCAGATGTTGACTCCCTCCTGCCTCGCACAAAGCTGATGTTCTTAGTGGTAGCTCTCATGTACGCTCGTGAAGACAGAAAGTAGGGCAGCAGGGGATCGATACGGCCTGAGCTGTGGAGAGCAATGCCATTGCTAATGGATCCAATCCCATGTTCTGCCTGGTGGCCCCAAATTCCTTGGCACCCAACGCACTCCCATGCATGTACTACTCTCTATATGTTTGCCTTCTTCGGTGACCCATAACCAATGATGATGGTTGCCTGAAAACATAAATATAAACAATAATTTAAAAACGTAAACGAGAACCATTGCTGGATATTTTATTTTCGAATAGCTAAGCAAATTTAACAAAGATTGATCAGTGAATGTTTGCCAGCTTCCGCTATTTTGCTTCCTTAATTGCAGCATGGTATCGATCATCATAGCCAATGTTACCGTTCTTCATTCACATTAATTGTGCCAATCAAGGCCCTTGAAATTAGCAAGTACATCTTCAGTAAATGCAATCTCTATGTCTCCATCAATGAAGATGTGGTTGTTTTCCTCCTCCTTCCTTTTTTATTTTTTTCATTTCTAAATTTGCCTTGTCAATTGAAAATTCGTTTTTTAAATTCTCCTCTAGATAATAGCTTCATTTAATTTTTACTGTCAAAATGCTAACCAAGTGATATCATCTAATTCTTGATAAATGAAGGATTCAAATTGAAAGGGTTCAAAATACTAACCAAGTAATGCTGTCTAATTCTTAATAAATAAAGGGTTTTAAGTATAACGAAAAAAAAAACCAAAATTCATTTTGATACTTTACTAATTTCAAAATTTAAATTTAAAACTTTTTAATTATAAGAACTAAATTATAATTATCTCAATAATTATATAATTCATATTGTAACAATACCAAAATGACAATAATATTTCTGACTTTTATGCAACGAGAGGACTGGAAGCATATTTCCTATACAGAACTTCACTTGCAGAGCACTAACGTTAGCTGGATGGTCCACACAGCAATGGTGTAGCTGCCAGGGAAAGGTGTTTGTTGGATATTTAAATCATCCTCTGATCCTTAACCTGCAATGCCTAGCTACTTGTAGGGATGGAGATTGCCCGAGTCTTGGATTCATTTTTACATCAACACATTACTTGCTGGCATGTGGCATGACATATGATAATATAGAGGAGAGGGAGAACCTCAAGGATGCAGTATCTTATACGCCACAGAGGAGGGCATTTAATTTTCTAAGGCTAATACACTACTTTTCTATATCTTTCTTTCTTTTCTTTTTTTTTTCTTGTTTGTACAGACGAGTGGTCACACAACTTTGATGTGAGAGCAGTCCAAGAGATCAAAAAAAAATGCCTCTGAAAAAAAGGTAAAATCTTATAGCCTTGAGTACATATCCAATCAGTGAAGTGTTGAGCTACATAGAAAACAATTCAGTCGGTTCATAATTTGCCTTTCGATAAACATGACGGATTATGATCACTATCGGGCCTGCAAAAGCTGTCAAATATCATGAAGAAGTGGATGGGCATTGTTGTGATCCATCCTATCTTGAATCTAGCCAATAACTATAGCAGCGTCTCCCTCAACGAGGAGTTCTATATTTTTCTTGAAAAATTTATTGTTGGACAGATGTAAGAATAAGACAAGACTAATGAAGATAACGCTTGGCGCCTGGCACTTCACTAGGAAGAGGACTTGATAGCCCGTAGCGTCATGCCTTTGTCTTGGTCAAGCCTAAAGAAGCCATGCACGTGGGGATTCACCACCCTCATGTCCTGTTGACCAAGACTTAATTGGTATGGATATTCAAATGCCACATATACCATGCTTAGATTTTAAATTCATGTCTAAAGTAATCACTAATTAAGATAACTTAAATTGGTTTAAGTTGTTGGACATTTTGTTCTATTATCCTCGGAAGGGCAATTTGTACGGATAAGTATCCAATTAACCATTGAACAATACCGTAGTAGCTCTTTCTCACATCACCCACCCACCCTAACCAAAAAAATATAATTAAAAACAAAAGGAAAATACAAGAAAAAGAGGTGAGTTTTTCATTGAAGTGCCTTGAATGATGAAATAAACATGAATGACTGCCCATGACACCTTGGTAGCAGTATTGGAAGAGGATGGAATTATACTTACAACTACTTGCCAGTAGAATGAAGGTATTTTGTTTTTCACCGGTTTGTATCTCTTGAGGATACAAACAGTATCAAGATGGACCTCTGTAGCTCATGCAAAACGTTTTTCTCTCTGGAGATAGATCTAGCCACCTTATTTTTGTTGGTAGATTCATGATTTCTTTGCTTCCAGTGCTTGTTCATAGACATTTTACACCTCATTATGTTCTCAAGAAAAGCTTGTCCTTTAGATATTGATATTTCTTTAGGTAAATTTATCTATCATTAATTATCAATAATAATTCAGCAAAAGGTTATTTATGTTCCATTATGCACAAGCCATATGGCATAATTGATGTAGGACCATCCGCAAAAGGGAACTGATTAGGGAAAAGGACTAAACCTATAGTTTGCTGAAAAATGCAATTTAGACTTGAGTTCTAATTAAAATTAAATGATCAAAGATGAATTTCGATGGGAATTTGATAGTGACTAGGGTGATGAATTATAAAAGATATGAAACTGGGGTTTAGATAGGAAAGCAGAGGGTTTGGAGGTGCTTAGAAATATAGTTTAATATCCTACCATCCATTTGGAAGTCAGATTTGGTTTTCAAACCGAGTGGACTAACAAGGTGAGCTTCCATAGGAAAGGACACTTGGGGTTCAAGGTCTATTTGGCGGGCTAAGATCTAAGCATTTTTTTAAAAAAAAGGAAAGAAAAGGATTTGGGGTGGCTGTTAAAATTGGATTATGTAGCAGGGGTTAAGGCTTGATCAAAAGTTGTGTAAGTATTTATGGAACTAAATTTGAGAATCAGTACTGTAAAAGAAAATAAGGAAAATATGGTCAAAAGCCAGACAACAAAGAAATATAAAAAAAATAAAAATAAAAAGTCAAAAGGAAAGTAGGAAAGAAAATACCATACTCACTCTAAGAACTAGGAATCATGCTTAGATTTGGAAGTTTTATGCTTGTTTTATAATTATCGAAATATGAGAAAATGAAACCTAAAATTCCATTCATCTTTTTCTTTTCATGGCTCCCATATTTTAAAAAAAATTAATGACTTTTAAATTCCTTAAAATAGCCATAATGCTATAGCAGTACTGGTCACATTTTTTTAAAAACAAAATTAATACCTAGGATTTGTAGTGTAAATGGTACTTCATTAACAATAAAAGTACAATAATCAGATCCTTCATGCTATCAATTAAATCTGGATTTTTTTAAAAAAAAATCTCAACTCGGATTTCATAGTAATCAATAAAAGCTAAAAATAACCCAAATTAAAAGAGAAATATGGCATTTTCAACTAAAATTAAATTCAATATAAGTGGCCAAGGCTCTAGCCTCTAATGCATCTGACTGTTGGAAACTAAACTTGATTGTTGGAAATTATTGCATAGGAAGTTGCTGTTATTTAATTGCTACATAGGAAGTTGATGTTTTTAATTGCTGCATAAGAAGTTGTTGTTATTGCATAGGAAGTTGCTATTTTGAATTAAGTATTGTGAAGACCAAGAGTCATTTTGTAATTATAAAAGGCCATGTATCCTTTCACATTTCAGCATAAAATAATAGAAAGAATCCAGAAATTTGTCCAAAAGAAAATATCTTCTCCTTTTCTAACAAATTTGGTATCAGAGCCACAAAAGATCATGGCCTCCATGAACTTTGTTCAATCCCAAATACCCAAACTCACCAAAGACAACTATGACAACTGAGTATCCAAATGAAGGCTTTGCTTGGATCCCTTGATGTTTGGGATCTTGTAGAAGACGGCTACATGGAGCCGACCGAAGATGAAGCAATGCTCACACAAGAGCAAAGAAAGCAACATAAGGAGTCAAAAAAGAAAGACAAGAAGGCTCTCTATACACTATACCAAAGTGTAGATGAAGGCACATTCGAGATTTATCGCTGGAGCTGCAACATCAAAGGAGGCATGGGACTTATTGCATAAGGCACATAAAGGAGCAGAAAAGGTGAAAAAGATTCGGCTACAATATTTGATGTCTGAATTTGAATCTTTCAAAATGATAACTGGGGAGTCAATTTCTAATTATTTTTCAAGATTGATGTTTATAGTCAATCAATTGAAAAGAAATGGTGAAGAAATTACTAATGTTCGAAACATGGAGAAAATTTTGCGCTCTTTAGATGCAAAATTTGACTTCATTGTTGTAGCCATTGAAGAATCAAAGGAATTAGAAGAGATGACTATAGAGCAACTCATGGGCTCTTTACAAGCACATGAGCAAAAGCTGTCTAAAAGGATGGAGGAGAAACCCATCGAGCAAGTACTTCAAACAAATCTTACACTACAAGAAAAATATGATCTTAAATATCAAACAAGTTTCCATGGTCGAGGCCGTGGAAGAAGAGGAAGAGGTGGAAGATTTCATTAAGATCAACCTCAAAGAAGTCAAGGAGACATAAGAGACCACCATGCCCGAGGTCGTGGTAGAGGAAGATTTTTTAATCCAAGAGGAAGAGGAAGGTATGGACAACAAGCACTACAATGTTTTATTTGCAAAAAATATGGGCACTATGCTAAAGATTGTTGGTACAAAGATAATGTTAATTATGTTGATGAGAAAATTCATTTTACAAAAGAACAAGAAGAAGAAGTAACTCTACTTTTGGCCTACAATAACATTACTGGTGCTATCAAAAGAAGTACTTGGTATCTAGACACAGGTGCTAGCAATCATATGTGTGGGATAAAGGACATGTTTTTTAAGATGGATGAAAGCTTCAAAGGCTCGGTGACTTTTGGAGACTTCTCTAAAAGGCCAGTTGAAGGAAAGGTAAAATCCTTATCAAGCTTCAAAATGGCACTCAAAATTTTATTTCAGATGTCTATTATGTTCCAGACATTAAAAATAATATTCTTAGTTTGGGCCAATTGCTTGAAAAAGGCTATGACATTCACATGAAAGAATTGGGTCTTTCTATCAGGGACAACAACAATACTCTTATTGCACATGTTCCTATGTCAAAAAATAGAATGTTTGAGCTAAGTTTGCATGTTGATGGCTCCTCTTGTATGTTAACATAAAGTCTTGATGACTCTACTCTATGGCATCTTAGATATGGACATTTAAACTTTGATGGATTAAAACTTTTGTCTAGCAAGAATATGGTGACAGGAATGCCTTGGCTGAAAATGTCTAAGGAAAAATGTGAAACTTGCATAGTTGGAAAGCAACAAAGGAGAACCTTCATTTCAGGAAGATCAAGAAGAGCAACAAAACCATTGGAATTGATACATTCAGATGTTTGTGGCCCAATCAAACCAACAACTATGGGAGGTAATGAATATTATCTTTCCTTCACTGATGATTATTCTGGAAAGACATGGGTTTATTTATTAAAAAAAAGAGTGAAGTGTTTCAGAATTTAAGGAATTTAAGTTGCTTGTTGAAAAACAAAGTGGTTTTCAAATTAAAGCTTTGAGATCGGATCGTGGTGGTGAGTATTTATCCAAAGAGTTTTCAAATTTTTTCAAAGCACAAGGAATTTTTCATCAAGTTACTATGCCTTATTCACCTCAGCAAAATGGGGTTTCAGAAAGAAAAAATTGAACTATTTTAAATATGGTTCGATGTATGTTGAAAAATAAAAATATGCCTAAAGAATTTTGGGGAGAAACAGTTGCTTGTGCAGTTTATTTGTTGAACAGATTTCCATCAAAAAGGCTTCACAATATGACACCTGAGCAAGCATGGAGTTCATACAAGCCTAAGGTTGATCATCTTCGCATTTTTGGAAGTGTTGCTTATGTCAAAGTGCCTGATGAGAAAAGGATCAAACTTGATGACAAAGGAGAAAAGTGTATTCTTTTAGGATATGCTGAAAATTCAAGTGGCTATAAGTTGTATAATCCTATTACAAAGAGAGTGATTTTTTCAAGAGATGTTGAATTTGATGAAAAGCAAATGTGGAGCTGGCATGATAACAATAAAATGCAAGAAAATAATGAAGAAGAAGAGTCACAACATCAAGAAGAAATTCCATCAACTCCACAACAAAGTCCAAGACATTCATCTCCACAAGAAAGTTCCAGTGGCTCATCCTCAAATAGAGCACACAAAACTCGGAGTGCGCAAGAATTGCTTGACGTCACAAGGCGTCTTGATGCTAATGATTATACTATGTTTTGTCTTTTTGCATGTTATGATCCAATTGAGTTTTATGAAGCAAATAAAGAAAAAAAATGAAGAAATGCCATGCATGAAGAAATTTCATCAATAGAGAAAAATGACACTTGGGAACTCACAAATCTTCCCCAAGGTCATCAAGCCATTGGAGTCAAATGGGTGTATAAAACAAAAACAAATGCAAGTGGAGAAATAGAAAAATACAAAGCCCGCTTGGTAGTAAAAGGCTACAAACAACAATATGGCATTGACTATGATGAAGTTTTCTCTCCTGTTGCTCGAATGGAAACGGTACGCCTTCTCATTTCCTTAGCAGCTCAAATGAAATGGAAAATTTTTCAAATTGATGTGAAATCAGCTTTTTTGAATGGATATTTGAATGAAGAAGTCTATGTAGAATAACCTTTGGGTTTCATTCAAAAAGGACAAGAAGACAAAGTCTACAAACTCAAACGAGCTCTTTATGGATTGAAACAGGCTCCACGAGCTTGGAATACAAGGATTGACAAGTATTTTACTGAAAATGGTTTTCAAAAATGCCTTCTTGAACATTCTCTTTATATGAAGTCTAATCATGTTGGTGATGTTCTATTTGTTTGTCTATATGTGGATGATTTGATATTCACAGGAAATAATCTTGCAATGATTGAAGTTTTCAAGACTTCAATGATCAAAGAATTTGAAATGACAGATTTTGGCTTAATGTCTTATTTTCTGGGTATTGAAGTAAATCAATCAGATGAAGGCATATTTATTTCACAAAGCAAATATACAAAAGAAAATTTTGGAGAAATTCAAGATGAAGAATTGCAATTCAAGCACCACCCCAATTGAATACAATACTAAATTAAGTAAAGATGGAGAAGGAGATCTTGTCAATCCAACATATTATAAAAGTTTGGTTGGAAGCTTAAGATATCTTACAAATACAAGGCCGGATATTGCTTATAGTGTTGGAGTTATAAGTCGTTACATGGAGAAGCCAAGAATGGATCATTTAATTGTTGCAAAAAGAATCCTTCGATATATCAAAGGTACGTAAGATTATGGTATTTTCTATTCATCTACTAATCCAATAAAATTAGTTGGTTTTTGTGATAGCAATTGGGCAGGAGATATTGATGATAGAAAAAGTACGAGTGGATTTGCCTTTTATATTGGAAGTGCAGCATTTACATGGTCTTCAAAGAAACAACAAATTGTTACACTTTAATCATGTGAAGAAGAGTATGTTGCTGCAGCAAATTATATTTGTCATGCACTTTGGCTTCAAAGACTACTACAAGAAATGAAGATTTCACATGAAGAGCTAACCAACATTTTTGTTGATAACAAATCTGCTATACAACTTGCAAAAAATCCAGTCTTCCATGATTGAAGTAAGTATATTGATACAAGATTTCACTTCATTCGAGATTGTATCAAAAATCAAGAAGTACAACTTCTCCATATTTCAACAAAAGATCAGGTAGCTGATATCTTCACAAAAGCTCTCAAGGAAGAAGAGTTCAAGAAGTTAAGAAGCATGCTTGGAGTCATGAAGAATCAAGTTTAAAGGGGGGTGTTGGAAACTAAACTTGATTGTTAGAAATTGTTGCATAGGAAGTTGTTGTTATTTAATTGCTACATAGGAAGTTGATATTATTTAATTGATGCATAGGAAGTTGCTGTTATTGCATAGGAAGTTGCTATTTTGAATTAAGTATTGTGAAAGACCAAGAGTCATTTTGTAATTATAAAAGGTCATGTATCCTTTCACGTTTCAGCATGAAATAATAGAAAGAATCCAGAAATTTGCCCAAAAGAAAATATCTTCTCCTCTTCCAACACTGACATGCTCTTAGATCTCCATCAATTATCAGTTACATTTCATCTTGATTTGCTTGTTCGTGTTAGAATTACTAGAAATGTATATAAATTCATTATTTTCTTATGGTATGCCATGCATTGAAAAAAAAAGAAGGCTCTGCATGGATGGCATGGGAATAGTTATCTAGTTGATAAGCAAGTGTTGCTTCATTTAGATAACAGTAAGTTACTTCTGTACCAACTATGAAGGATGGTTTTCATTTTTTCAGAAGGAAAATTTAAAATAAAAAATAATTTATGAGATAAAAAATGATAAATTATAAAAAAGGGTAAAACTAACAACATATGCACTTTTTAATTATAAATGTTGGTTGAAATTAAAAATCTTTCAAGAAAAGCCTCATTATTATTCATATCAACTGCAGTTTGTTATTGACGAAATCAAAGTATCCCTGATATGATCAAAAGATTAATGTATATACGGCATTGCTTTGAGGGAGAGAAATTTTCTAGACTTAACAAAATGCAGTAACATTTAAAGGTCCAAATATACTTGCTTAGGACTTTGACAATCATGTATTGAAATATACAAAAAGAAAGATCATATAAAAGAAAAAATAGCATCTGTTACTTGGGTTCAGGATTTGCTGGTAGGGAATATTCACCACTATATTCGAAAGTTCTGCTGCTAATATCCTTCGAGGAAAAGATGTAAGATCATCATAAGCTCTCTTTCCCTTTGTATTTCCAAAATCTATAGAAGAGGAAGATGCTAAAGTAGAGCTTGTGTCCAGATCATCATTGTGCAACATGTTTTCAATTTCCTTTACCACATCACTCATTGTTGGGCGGTCTACAGCTAATTCTTCAACACAGCGCATGGCCAAATTTATGAATTGTCTGAAAGCTATGAGATATTTTGTACTCTGAATTATGGGATCCATTATCTCCTTGAGGCCATAGTATTCTTCATCATTTGTGTTTATTGCCATCTTCACCTTGCGAACAATATATTCACTCTTCTCTGTTGGCTTGCCCCCAGTTATTAGTTCCAGCATCACCATCCCAAAGCTATAAACATCACTCTTATCCGTCAACTGTTGTGTCAGGTAATACTCGGGATCTAGAGAATCCTGTAACGATGAAAAGAGAGAAATGATAATTAGCAATACTCTCCGTTATTCATGGTGATTTTGGAAAGCCATCAGTCATGTCTAATTCTTAGTTGCATAAATTCAATAAGGTTCTAATGTACGCATTATTTCAATCCATTAGTACACATTGCGACATAATATTTATTACAAATAATTCTTTTGCAGTCTACGATGGAAAGACAAAACGAAGCACATGGTATGGCGATATGCTGATAAACAAAATGGTTACTTACAGTGATATATTTATTAATGACACTCACCAGCGCTCCTTTTACGGAAACGTATCCTTTGTCAATGTTTGGTACCCATTTTGTGATGCCAAAATCCGCAACCTTTGCAATTAAGTTTTCATCGAGCAGGATATTATTTAACTTAACATCTCTATGAATTATTGGAGGATTAGCAAGCTCATGGAGATAAGCCAATCCTCTTGCTGCGCCTAGTGCAATGCGGAGTCTCCTCTTCCAATCCAGTTGTATTCCACTCTTCCTGCAGTATATTGTTGTGGCAACAAAAGATAGAAATAACTATAAAAAATGAACCGACTATAAGAAATTTTTCGAGATGTTAGAGATCATACCAGACAAGCTTTCACGTAGCGTTCCATTAGGCATGAACTCGTATACCAGCATCTGCTCCCCTTGCTCATAGCAAAAACCAAGAAGTCCCACTAGGTTCTTGTGATGAACCCTAGATAGCAACTCGATCTCAGTCTTGAACTCAAGTTCACCTTGGTTGCACCCCTGCGGTGCCCTCTTGATTGCAACTAGTTGCCCGCTTAAAAGCATTCCTCTGTAGACCTGAAGAGGAAAGAGAATAGTCCGAGTATTCATCATACTCCCCAAATATATGGTAATTTTCCTATAGTCATAAGATTTATCAAATTACCTTTCCATGGCCACCTGATCCAATTTCATTTGTTTCCGAGAAATTGTTGGTGCTCTTCTTTAGTTCATCAAACGAGAACCATCTTGCTCCTTTCAATTGTGGTGCACCGTTACCATCTTCAGCACTATGACTCCATGATGCTGAAATAAAAAGAGTACAGTCAGAACTACAGGCGTTTTCACGGTGCTTTTCTTTAGCACGGTACAGGATGAGGTACGTTAGCAGATGAAAATCACATCCAGCAACTGTTTGAATGTTGTTGGATTTGTGATTGTTAATCCAAGACATAATCCTGCTGGGCAATCTGTGTGAGGTTGCAATTTGATGCATGCGGCCTTTCTAATGGTTAAATGTTCTCTTGCTGAAGAAAGTTATTATAAATGGCATGTTTCAAGAGGCGCATTACCAAAAGGTTGACTCAGTTCCATTGCTCTTTGTGCCGTTTCTTCTGTCTCCAGGCATATATTCCTGCTCCGACAAGTCCAAGGACTAGAAGAGCACAACCAGCTGCTATTCCAGTGATCAAAGGAGTCCTCGTTGAGGATCTTCTTTCTACATCTGAAATTAAGGTTTATTCAGTATAAGATATTCATTTGGTTTTTTTGCGGTCAAAGGAATGGAGTAGACACCTGGGAAAGGGTATGGTGATGCAATGAAACGGTACGTTCCAAAAGATGATGGAGGCCAGAAAATAGGTTGCTCAGATCAAACCCAATGGCCAGAATCTCAGACCGACTGAAGTGCGTTCCATTAGATGGGAAGAGCTTTACTTGCAAGTGTAGATAAGAATCTCCATCGAAGAAGGGGTTTTCAAGAAACACTGAGCCAGGTTCTAGGCCAAATTTTGTGCACATGGAGCTCTCCAGCTCTTGAAACAATGTGCTGTTTGTCACATCTCTGAATCCAGGTGCCCTGAAAAGCATCACTCCCTGATATGGATAGGCGCAGTTGCATGTTGAAGGGCTGAGACTCTGATCCGGGGAACATTGTTTGATGCCACATTGGGCGAGACTGGTGGAGTAAGGTGGTGATGACTTTTGTGGGTAGCAAAACGGACTATCCCGGAGCACATTATTGCACACAGGATTTCCAGCAAGTCTGTGATTAACAGGGAACAAAGTTATTAGGAAAAAGATCATACAACTGATGGGAAAAACAAAATAGCACTTCGTTTCTCAGTGGTAATGGACTGAAATGTTCGAATTCTCACATTAAAATCTTCTTATAGCTCGCAGTCACTGTGACAGATTCCAGGTGGTTATTTTTGAAACTCACGATCTGTAATTCCTGGCTAGGGCTGTTGCCCACGTCAAGTGTTCCATTGAATTTGTTGTCATCAAGTATTCTATCAAGGGTTCACAATGATCAGATAGCTTGTAATGCATCAGTACCGATGAATTCGGCTTTCTAGTCAATCATTTGTCAATGGCAAACTTACACTTGCTGTAGTTGAGGAAAGCTGAACAGCTTTTGTGGCACTTGCCCATAAAGCCCTCCAGATTGTATCACTCTGGATGACCACCAACAAGAAGGTTTTTGCTGAGACTTCCAGCCAGTTTACAAACTACTTTGTTTACAATTTTCATGGGTAGTCAGAGAACTTACAGACTAGTGAGAGATTCCATCTGCGATAACCAAGCCGGGCTTTCGGAAGAGTCAAATGTGTTGTTGCTTAAATCCCTGCGGGCCATATGGAGGTGTTGCAGTTGCTGGTTAATTTGAAAATGAAGTCGTAGGGCATGAAAGTACCAGTAGAGCATAGTTGAGTTCTTACACACAGTTGAGTGCTTCCATCCCAGTTAGATCGGGCATTGGTCCACTTAACTGGTTGTTTGCCAAGTTACTGAAAGATGCAAATGGGAAAAAGCTGTTAGTTATCATGTATCCCAGATTCTGTTGTTGGATTATGATTAGTTAATAAATAGCTTACAGTTCACTGATTTGTGTCAGGTTGCTAATATTTGAAGGAATTGGACCACTCAGACGATTTCTGTCAAGTTTCCTGTTACAAAGGGCAAATTACAACCAATCCACCCAATATAATATCAGATTAGGGATGCCCCTCAAATACTCCCAAAAGAGAGGTATATCTTGTTGGGTGATACTTACAAAACCTCAAGAGATTTTAATAGCCCAATGGAAGCTGGAATTTTCCCAGTAAGTTGATTTCCATCAAAAAGTCTATCCAAAGATAAACCGTCAGGATCGAGTTTTTAGACCTAACAGAAGGGAACTGACAACAGGCAGATAGCTGCTTACATATGTATCAGTAGCTGCATATTTGAGCTGAAGAGCTCTTCAGGGATGGGACCCGTTAGCTGATTATTGCTAAAATGACTGTAGCGTACCATGTAGAGAAAGAGCGATCGAGCGAGAGAGAGAAGTCATTAGACATAAGTAAAGACAGATAGATATTCAATAGGCAGAAAAAAATATAGCCTTGTCTACAGATAATTAATATAGATTATTGTTAGCAGAATGATGGAGAGCATAAAAGACTTACAAATGCCCTAATTTTAAAAGCAGGTCAAGTCCAGGGGCCCCATTATTGGAAACGGGGATAGGCCCACTCAGCTGATTATCCGCCACATCTAGCAAGTAGAGATTGGAAAGGGTGCCCAGGGAAGCAGGTATCGTACCAGTGAAGCAGTTTGAATTGAGAGCTCTGGAATTAAAGTACGAAGGAAAAAGTTAGGGAGGAAACCATGACCTTCAACTTGTAAATTGTTTGAGGCAGAAAGATGAGGCAGAATAAAAACGTTACAGTAATTCTTACAGGGTTGTGAGGTTTTGTAGATTCCCTAATTCATCTGGGATTTTACCACTGAAACTGCAGCCGGTCAAGACTCTGTGAAGCAGGAAGGTAGGGAGGGTCAAGGAAAGTTTAAAATGGCTTGATAAGCCTGAAAGGAAGTAGGTTGGTTCTGTTAACGGGCACTTACATGGCGGTAAGGTTCTTCAGGTTTCCAATAGCTGCAGTGAGTGAACCGCCAAGCTTCTTATTGGAGGACAGATCCCTGCGAGAACCATTGTTAAAATCCTAATCTGCATAACTGCGCTTGCATACCCCAAGTTCACTTAAAAGATGCAGACATTATTCATCATACCTTTAGATGATGCTGAATTTTTGTAATTGCTAATGATTTTGATTTTTTTTTTTTTTTTGTGAGGGAAACGTGGAGAAGAGTGTCCCTATGTAAAAATTATTAAATTTAAAAATATTAATACAATTAAATATTTATAAAAGATTACTAGGAGATAGGAGAGAGGATATTGCAGCTTATTATGATGATCCAACCAATTCATGGGGCAGAGATTGCCTCATGATTTCTCTTGTATTGATTTTAGAGAATTATGTATTTGATCCCGGAAATTAAATACAGTTAAATTCATGATCTTTTACTGGCAACCTACTTGGTATTGCAGCCATGCAAAGTTGTGATCATTCAAATTTTGCTAGAGCAGCAGTTTCAAACTTACAGGAATTGCAGTTCGCTGAGTTGCCCTATGTCACCACTTAATGTACCTGTCAGCCCCAAACTAGACAGTTTCCTGAAAGTATGAAGGGCTAATTAGCAAGGAACGGCAGCTATGCAAGCTGTTGATGTCTTCAGAAGAAGCTTACAGGTTGGTTACTCTGGAATTGCTGCAGCTTATTCCTTCCCATGGTGCACCACAGGGATCATCCGACTGCCGCCAGCTTGGTGGTGTGTTCTGCCATTGACTCATTAGAGATCGGAGAGCAGCAGCTGTAAGTGGTTCATTGTTGCATCATTAGACTAAAGTTTAGCCCAAACCCAAAATGGTATGTTTCGAATGAATAGCTAAATTAATGACTGAAAGAATTTTCTGTTTCTAAAGCAAGCAGATGATGAATATTTACAGAAATATTGATATCTAAAGACCAGTTAAATTTCTCTTGTCTGCATCGGTGGGTTAGTCAACTCTCTTTTCATATAACTACTGAAGCCTAATTGAAACGGGACTCTATTTTCTCTTACGGTAAAGACTAAGACAGAAATCATAAGAGGCGTGGCATCTTCATGTTTGTACAAAGGGAAATTAACCTGCCTCTTTTTTCTATATCAATCTTACAATACCAATTGACAGAAAAGCAGGAGAATTACCATCTCTGGGATCTGTGGCGGTAGAACTGACTTGAAAACCTGCAACAAATACAAGTAACAGCAAAAGACCAGTCCCCATGCCGGCAGGAACCTGGGAATTGAAGGATAAGTTGACACCCCTTGTTCACCCTTAAAACCAGCTCCGCATTAGAAGCCACTTCGTTTTGTGGGTTAGCAAAAGCTAGCCTTATCTTCAACGTGATCGAGCCGTCATTTCAAGGCACTTTCCTTGAGCTACATTACGTACGTACGTGGTGCTGGTTCATTGACTTTCTATCGGGAGCCCTCGGCATGCGCGAGTCCAGGAGGCCTGAACAAGGCTCTGATCCTACTTTGAAACTGATTGATTGTTCATGGTAGCTGGGTATTAAATAGTTTGATGGGTTGCCGAGAAGGACATGAGTTTTATAAGATAACGCTCGGGCCGTGCGGGATATATCAGACAACGAGGGGGCGCAATAGGCCGCTGCAAAGGTGGATTTTTCCGCATTAAAAGGTGGCTAAGTTTTGCACTAAGAAGGAAAAGAAAGAAAAAAAAAAAAAAAAATCCAACTACAAGAAACTACTAGTCAAGTGTTAACATGAATTCACTGATAAAATTGTGGGTTAGAAATCCACTTTTAATTTTAGCATGCAAAGTCTCTTTCAAAAACCTTCAACTACTTCTATCATCTTTTAATAACCTTTCACTTCGATCTCTTTATTTACAGCATCATGTAGATATAGGCATGATTGGCAAAAAGCTAACATATTTTTTTATTATTCTATATTTCCTCTTATAATAGCCACAAATAGAAGGCCGTTTGTCTCAGCGGTGGTTAGAGCTTTTATTGGAGAAATAAATGTTGCGATGAAGGCATTTAAGAGGCGTGATGTTGGCTTATGAATTTTTTTGAAACATAATAAATGATAGAAATAATTATAATTTGGATCCAATATTTAAGAAATCTTTCAACTTAAATCTTAAAATTAGTAAAATATCAAAACAAATCCTAATATTTTTTTAGCCATTGCTCTTAAAACCTTTTGTCTATCTTGAATTAGGTAGTATTACTTTGTTAACATTTTGATGGTAAAAATATTTTATTTATCTAAAACTAGACCGCATTACAAAGAAGAGCATTTAGATTTTTTTTTTTTCCCAGTAGTTTGATCGGTTTTAATTTTTATGTCATTTCTTTGGGCTTCCAAGATTTAATTATTCATTTATTTTTTAAAAAGAAAGAAAAAGATTCCAAGAAACTTATCTTACTTTGTAGATAGGTTGATTTTTATAGAATGGTTTGAATGCCTGAGAGTTTCTACAATAATCTTGAATTCTAATGCAAGATCCAGCATTAGAATTATGAATAGCTGCTGGTTGAGGCTAGGTATCATTTATCTGGAGAGGAAACTGATGTTGTTGTGGCTATGAAGGAGGCTCGTGCCTTCAAACAGCTGATCCAGATGTTGACAATTTGCTAGTGCTAATAATAATGGGATTCGGCTTGTCACAAGTTGGCTTGTCTGAACTTATCAATAGGCTGATGTGTGGGACCATCGATCTTCTCCAAGACCAATAGAATCATGTGTCATCACATGACTCCTGCCTCACACAAAGCTGATGTTCTTATTGGTAGCTCTCATGTAGCTCGTGAAGACAAATAAAGTAGCTTAGCAGGGGATACGGCATGAGCAGTGGAGAGCAGTGCCATTACTAGTGGCACCAATCCCATCTTCTCGAATCGGACATTCCTCTCCTCTCCGTTGTGTCCTTTCGGAAGTTATCAAACATCATTACTAATGGCACCAATCCCATTGCTGCATATTTTATTTTTGAATAACTAAGCAAATTTAACAAAGATTGATCGGTGCAGGGTTTGTACGTCTTCCACTGCTTTGCTTCCTTAATTGCAGCATGGATACCATCATTGCGAATGTTGCCATTCTTCGCTCACATTCAAGGCCCTTGAAATTAGCAAGTACATCTTCAGTAAACGCAATCTCTATGTCTCCATCAATGGAGATGTGGTTGTTTCCCTCCTTGCCTCCTCCACTTTTCACTTCTAAATTTGCCGTGCCAGTTGGAAAATCGCTTTTAAATTCTCTTCTCTTATATCCCCCACTGCATAATAGCTTCATTTTTATTGTCAAAATGCTAACCAGGCAATGCCGTCTAATTCTTGATATATGAAGGAATCAATATGGAAGAGTTCAAAATACTAACAAGTAATGCCGCCTAATTCTTGATAAATGAAGAGTTTTAAGTGTAACGGTAAAAAAAAATAAAAAATCAAGATTTGTTTTGATACTTTACTATATTAAAAATTAAATTAAAAACTTTTGAAATAATAGGAACTAAATTATAATTATCTCATTAATTATAAAATTTAAATTGTAATTATCTCAAAATGACAATAATATTTGTGACTTTTAAGCAACGAAACGACTGGAAGCATATTTCCATACAGAACTGCAATATCCAGCTCTTATAGGGACGGAGATTGCTCGAGTGTCAGATTTATTTTTAGATTGATAGATTACTTGCTGGCACGTGGCATCATCACCTATGACAATATAGAGGAGAGGGAGAATCTCAAGGAGGCAGCATCTCATACGCCAAAGGGAAGGCAGAGGAGGGCATTTCATTTTCTAAGGCAAATACACTACTTTTCTACAACTTTCTTTGAAAATTTGTCTTTTGACAGATGTAGGAATGAGAGAAGAATAATGAAGATAACCTTTGGCTGTGTCTGGCACTTGACTAGGAGGACTTGATAGCGTGTAGCGTCAAGCCTTTGTCTTGGTCAAGCACAAAAGAAGTCGTGCGCGTGGGAATTCATCACCCTAATGTCCAGCTGACTGAGACTATAGTGGTGTGGATATTCAAATGCCACATATACCATGCTTAGATTTTAAATTCATGTCGAAAGTAATTACTAATCAAGATAACTTAAATTGGTTTAAGTTGTGGGACATTTTGTTCTACCATCCTTGGAAGGGCAATTTGTACAAATCGATGCACGAGTCTATAATCAGCTACCATTCATCCTATATCCTTAGTGTTAGTTAATCTATTTGTATGCTACAGGTATGTATTTTAAAATTTTTTAAAATACATAAGCAATAAAAGCAATAAGATATTGGATCTAATCCAATATCAGCCTGCAACAGGATCAAGATAAAAAAAAATTATATATAAAGGTATAAAAGAAAAGTACATAGATCAAATCTGTGTAAATAAAATAACATAGATATGTTTGTGACCTAGTGTCTTAGATCATATCTAAGTCATTAGTAACTATAATATCTTTTACCTTTGGATGCTTAATGACTTTTGCAACAATAAAAGGCAATGGTATGTAGTACTTCTGTAAGCCACACAAAGGTGTATGGCCTCTACAGGTGATCTACATCGAGGTTCTAGTCCTAATCAGCCTCTTCGGAGTGCTAGCTCCTCTCCAAGGCTTCAATGATAAAATTTCTTCTTTTCAACACCAAGGTTCTGTCGGAGTTGTAAAAGAACATGAAGGATCAAATTAGATAGAGAAGATTTATTGTGGAGAAAACCTTTTACACCTAGCTTTATAGTCGGATCCCTTTCACCCTAAAAACCTCTCATCTCCCCCGCTTTTTCTTTTCCAATGTTTTTAGCCAAAAAATGCCCCCTTTTTAATGTCAATAACCAGTCCCACAAAATAAAAATGATGAAGAGATAAAAGGTTGGAAGATAAGGAAAAATTTCATCTTCTTTTTTGACAAAAAACTATCCCTTTTAACGCCAATCACAAGTCCCATAAAAATGAAAACTGTGAAGAAAAAAGGATGGAAGATAAGAAATAAATTCTTTATCTTCCTTTTTCAACCAAAAACTGCCCCTTTAAACACTCATCATCAACCCCACAAAAATGGAAACCTTAGAGAAAAAAAAAAGAAAGAAAGATAAGGAATGAGGGCTAATTAGGGAGAGGTCATTAACATCCATTTTAAATTCAAATTTAAAATTTGAATTAAAATTTAAACTTAAATTTAAAAATTAGTTTAAAATTTAAATTCATAATTTGAATTTAAATGGTAAGGATGTTAACATTAGGCTTATCTAAATTAAGCTCAAACCAAATCCTATTTGATTTGACCTAGATTTTTATAGCTCAATCAAATTGAGCTAGCCAGCAATCGTATTGCCAATTTAATCATTCAATTAATTATTAACATTTAGTTTCTCAATCATCAAGTCAGGCAGAATCCCCTATGGTGTGACCCCATAGATTCGAATACTAAGCCGATAGCAATGAAATACTTCCAATACTAATCGAAGTCACCATCTAGCAATGACACCTGATGTCCGAATAGGCCGAAGGTTGCAGAGCAACAATCAAGAACCTCTGGCATACTGTTACCATATAATTCATCCCTTTGACCCCCAATGCTCAGGATGACTTAGGATTTAACTGCTAACCCTTAATCAGCTCATCCATAAAGTGTCTAAACTTCACAAGTCCTATGACTTCTCACAAGGATTATCCTGGCCAAAATTTTACTAAATTGAAACACAATGAGACATTTACTCCAAACTATTTGGAGGGATCAATCTCATCTTGATCCACTCACTGCTCCACAAGTACTTTATTGCATCTAGAAACCTTTTGTCACTGGATTAAAAATTCAGATAATCTGGCATCAAAGTACAGTAGGTTGCTTGCAAGCTACCATGGTGATCTTAGGTCAGAGGGACACTTATATTCATATCCCTTTGCGAACACTTCTTGACAGAAGAGTATTTCGCAGATTGGTAACATTCAGTGAGATGTCATATACCTCACCTGCATGTCTACTAGTGTCACTATACTCTTTGGTAAAGAGGACAATCAACCCATATGACATACAACGATCTATACTTGATATATAGTTGTCCTATAACTATATATCATTTGATCGCAACTATTTTAAGAACCACCCAATAAATCCTCTCTTTATTGAATCGATTATGGTTCTAAGGACTCCATCATAAAAAAAATTATTTTAGAAAGATGCAATGTGATGAACCGCCAAATAAATATTTTATTGATTAATAATTCATATATATTTATAACTTGCATAATCATCTACATGTTAGTTGATTGGCTTTAGGATATAATTTCTAATAACTTTCAGTTGAACTAAAGTTACTCAGAACAATATCTAATACCCATCTTTCATTTATGGTCATCAAATTCTTTGATTCTGAGAGCTCTGACCAGTTTGCCTCACTGGTCCAGCAGGTCCAAGCTCTGACCCATCTGATTCAAGGACGCCATGAAGCTCCATGTCCAGCTGCTCCTACTCCGCACCTTCTTGAGGAGGCCACGGCCCCCATTCCCCCAGCAATCTCTTCTTCCGGTCCGCATGGAGTCACGAACCCCCCTCATCGTCCTAAGGGACTTGGGCCAGCCCTGCAAGGGGTCTACGACAAGGATCTCCCTAGATCTTGGCCGGCCCGATCTCTCTCTCTGGTGTTCTCTTGCCACGACTCGACACCGTCTCCACATTCTCCTTGCCCAGCCCCTCCTGCTATGCCCGAAGAGGAGATCCACCGACAGATCCGGAAGATGCGCCAGGAGTTGGACGCTGCCAAGCAGGCCCATCTGCTTCAGCATAAGGCGGAGCAAGGCATTCCCTTCTCCAAGAAGATCATGGGGGAAGTGATTCCCTCCCATGTCAAGCTGCCCGCCATCAAGCCTTATCATGGATCCTCCAACCCCGACGACCACCTCAGTAGCTTTCGATCGATCATGATGTTCCATGGGGCATCAGATGCAATTCTCTGTCGTGCCTTCCCCTCTACCCTTAGAGGGTCTGCTCGAAGCTGGTTTAATGCCTTAAAACCAGGTTCCGTTGGTTTATTCAACAAGCTGAGTTGCCTCTTCATCAGCCAGTTCGTCAGCAGCCGCCGTCACCGGTGGAGATCCATTACCTCTACGAGGTTAAGCAGAGAGAGGGGGAATCCTTGAAGAACTATCTGGATCGTTTTAACACGGCCATGCTGGAAGTGGATCACCTTAACCATGAGGTGGCCATTCTAATATTCAGAGGCTCCCCTCCGCCAGCTTGGTCCCTATTTCCTTCGCTTGGCCCTTTGCTAAGTGGGGGATGGACATTCTTGGCTCGTTTTCCCTCGCCACATGACAGAGAAAGTTCTTATTCGTCGTCATTGACTACTTCACCAAGTGGGTCGAGGCCGAGGCAATTGCCTAGATAACCAAAGCTCGGGCTAAGGACTTCGTGTGGAGATTCATTATTTGTCGCTTCGGCCTCCAGCATACCATCATCACCGACAATGGAAAGCAGTTTGATAACCCTAAGTTCCGAGAGTTCTGTGAGGAACATGGAATCTGTCACTGCCTCACGTCAGTCGGGCATCCGCAAGCCAACGGAGAAGCCAAAGTAACTAATCGGACCCTACTTCAAGGGATCAAGGCTCGGCTTGCCAGAGCCCAAGGCAGATGGGCGGACGAACTTCACCACGTCCTATGGGCCTTATCGCACTACCCAGAGAGTTCCCACAGGCGAGACCCCATTCCAGATGGCCTTCGGCACGGAAGCCGTCATCCCCATGGAGATAGGACTCCCCTCTTCGCGGGTGGAGAGTTACTCGGAGGAGGCTAACGACGAGCAGCTCCGCACCAACCTCGACCTGGTGGAGGAGATCAGAGTAGCTACCTATCAACAAAAAGTGGCTCGCTATCACGCCTCCAGAGTCAAAGGAAAATCTTTCTCGCCAGGCGATCTTGTCCTCCAAAAAGCATCCATCTTCAAACCACTAGAACAAGGAAAGCTGTCTCTGAACTAGGAAGGCCCCTATCAAGTGGCGGAAGTCATCGGGCCCGGTACCTACAAGCTCCAGGATATGAACAGGAAATCTATTCCCCGGACATGAAATTCAGACAATCTCCATATATACCATCAGTAGGGTACATTTTTATAGACTTGCCCCGTTTACAGTATTGGCATCTTGTTTCTATGATCTGCGGCATGATCGCTACAATTATTTTTTTGAAAAGTCATAATGAAAAACAGATGCTGCTTACCAATTTTCGGCACGACCGAGCTGCCTCCTTGAGCAGGAAATCTCTGTACCTCGGCTGGACCGAGTCCTATTCCACAAAAACTCGGTATGGCCAAGCACTCTCGGTACACCCGGGGGCCAAGCTAAATCTCCGTACCTCGGCTGGGCCGAGTCCTATTCCACAAAGACTCAATATGGCCGAGCACTCCCGGTACGCCCGAGGGCCAAGCTAAATCTCCATACCTCGACTGGGCCGAGTCCTATTCCATAAAGACTCGGTATGGCCGAGCACTCCCGGTACGCCTGGGGGCCAAGCTAAATCTCCATACCTCGACTAGGTCGAGTCCTATTCCACAAAGACTTGGTATGGCCGAGCACTCCCGGTACGTCCGGAGGCCAAGCTAAATCTCCGTACCTCGGCTGGGCCGAGTCCTATTCCACAAAGACTCGGTATGGCCGAGCACTCCCAGTATGGCTAGGAGCCAAGTGATCTGCAAGCCTTTGGTCGGATTCAGGCAGCTTACAAGCCCCGGCCGGGCCAAACGGTGTAAAAGCCTCGGTCAAATTCGGGCAGCTTACAAGCCCCGGCCGAACCAAGTGATCTCCAAACAGTCTCCAAACTTCGGCAGGGCTGAGCAATATTCCCTGCGCCATGGCGCCACCAGGTATACACTCTATGGTTCCTAAAGCCTTGTCATGCTCGAGTAGCTTCCCAAAGCCTCGGCCAAAGCCGAAGTGCATCTCTTATTATTCAAAGCCTCGGCCAGAGCCGAAGTGCATCTCTTATTATCAAAAGCCTCGGCCAGAGCCGAAGTGCATCTCTTATTATCAAAAGCCTTGGCCAGAGCCGAAGTGCATCTCTTATTATCTAAAGCGTCGGCCAGAGCCAAAGTGCATCTCTTATTATCAAATGCCTCGGCTAGAGCCGAAGTGCATCCCTTATTATCAAAAGCCTCGGCCAGAGCCGAAGTGCATCCCTTATTATCAAAAGCCTCGGCCAGAGCCGAAGTGCATCTCTTATTATTAAAAGCCTCGGCCAGAGCCGAAGTGCATCCCTTATTATCAAAAGCCTCGGCCAAAGCCGAAGTGCATCCCTTATTATCAAAAGCCGCGGCCAAAGCCGAAGTGCATCTCTTATTATTAAAAGCCGCAGCCAGAGCCGAAGTGCATCCCTTATTATCAAAAGCCTTGGCCAAAGCCGAAGTGCATCTCTTATTAACAGAAACCTCGGCCAAGACCGAGTGACATGACAGAACCCTCGGCCAAAGTTGAATGGAATTTCTTATTAATCTTTGAAGCCTTGGATAAAGCCAAGTGGCTCCGGCGATTCAATAGTAACAACAAGGCCGATTGATTTCTCAGACATTTTAGCACAACGAATATTTTATCATACTTCGGTGCAAGTAAGCAATCCCTCTCTCTCTCTGCCCATCAGAGTTGCGCAAGTCTCTCCTCCTTAAGGAAAGACCTACTTAGCCCCTTTTTATCGGGTCGCGCCTATCTTGTGAATCGGTAAGGTCGCCCAGGCCTCCCTCTGACTTAAATAGAGATAAACACTTCCTCCATAAAGGATTGAATGACATGTTAACAAAAAAGTAGCAAAAACGCTGCTGGATTTGTAGCTTAGGCTACAGGCCGGAAAGCACAAGACGAGAGCGACAACTCTCAACACAATCACATCAGAAAAGAAACAAATGATAAAAGAAGAAAGAGTAAAAACTTTCTTTATTAATGAAAGAATCCCCCAAATAAGATTGCTCCGGAATTCTACTCTCTATATCCGAACTTACACTTCGGACTAGGGAGTGGGGGGCATGTGATGAGGGGTAAAATTGTCATTGCATTATTGATCGCCTATATCGACGATTGGATCATGCCCAATCCAAACATCCTGCAAGCCAGCTGGCACAACATCCAAGCGACGAAGCCAAATCACCTCTGACAAAGTAGGGTCGCCCCGATAACCCGATTCATCCTCATACTTCGGCCATCCGAGCCGAGCCATTCCTCGGTAACCCGAGCTATCTTCATATTTTGGCCATTCGAGCCGAGCCATTCCTCGATAGCCCGAGCTATTTTCATACCTCGGCTGCCCGAGCCGAGTCATTCCTCGGTAACCCGAGCCATCGTCATACCTCGGCCATTCGAGCCGATCCATTCTATACCTCGGAAAACAGGTTATTCCTCATTCAGGCCGAACCATGACATTCAAAATACCTCTGCGGAACCATGAAAACCAAACAAGGATCTACATAGGCAATCATACCTGTGCTACCGGAAGCGGCCTAGAGCCTATACGATCGCTGAATCTCAAAGCGCCGGATAGCCCTCTCGACCGTCGATCCTTTAACTGACAAGATACGGATCTCACCAGCCTCACAACGAACTCGATTCGAATCCTAACAGTTTTCGGACCTCATTCAGGGCACGTCCAAGGCATCAGGTAATCGCCTATAAATATCACCATCTTCAAGCCTCTCAGGTATGTCTGTTTCTACGCACATTTTTTATAGGCGGTTCGGGGACACTCCATTGAAGCTTCCCCTGAGCTCGGAGCTCTCGAGAGAGAACACCCGCCAACAAGGAAACTCCTCTGTGAGAGTCTTTTCCTCACATCTGCTTATTGTAAATCTCCACTGACTTGGGCGTCGGAGGATCCTCCGCGGAGGGCAACCCCCACATCACCCTCTGCGCGAGGACTGTCTTGCAGGTTCTACCCCGAGGCGATGAAATCGGCGTCCGGATCAGGAGCCAGGAGCGCACCCGAGTCGGAGAATGGATTTCCGCAGCAACAAGTTCTAATTAAAATTAAATGATAAAAGGTGGAATTTTGATGGGAATTTGATAGTGTCCAGGGTGATGAATTTAAAAAAAAATGAAATTAAGGTTCAGATAGGAAAGAAGAGGGTTTGAAGGTGCTTAGAAATAGATTTAATACCCTACCATCCATTTGGAAGTCAGATTTGGCTTTTCAAACCGAGTGGACTAACAAAGTGAGTTTCTATAGGAAAGGACACTCTGGATTCAGGGTCTAACTGGCGGGCTGAGATCTAAGGATTTAAAAACAAGGAAAGAAAGAAATGGATTTGGGGTGGCTGTTAAAAATTGGATTATGTAGCAGGGGAATTAAGGCTTGACCAAGAGATGTGTAAGTATTTATAGAACTAAATTTGAGGATTAGTACCTGAGAGGAAAATAAGGGAAATATGGTTAGAAGCCAAACAACAAAGAAATATAAAATTAGAACCAACAAAAAAGTTGAAAATAAAGGAAATAAGAAGGAGAATACCATACTCACTCCAAGAAATAGGGATCTCGCTCAAGTTTGAGACTCTTATGCTTATTTTATGATTACCCAAATATGAGAAAATGGAACCTAGAATTCCATTAATCTTTGCTTTAAATGACTCCCATATTTAAAGAAAAAAATAATGACTTTTAAGTTCCTTAAAATAGCCAACATAATGCTACAGTTACTGGTCACAATTTTTTTTTTTAATTCCAATACCCAGGATTTGTAGTGTGAATGGTGCTTCATTAACAATAAAAGTACAGTAATCAAACCCTTCATGCTATCAATTAAATCTGGATTTTTTAAAAAAAATCTCAGCTCTTATTTTATAGTAATTCATAAAAACCAAAAATAACCAAAATTAAAAGAGAAATATGGCATTTTCAACTAGAATTAAATCCAATATAAGTGGCTAGGCCTTAGCTTCTCATGCATCATGACATGATCATAGATCTCCATCAACCATCAATAACATTTTTCATCTTGATTTGCTCCTTGGTGTTAGAATTACTAGAAATGTATATGAATTCTTTTTTTTTTGTTTTTTTGTTTTATGGTATGCCATGCATTGGGTAAAGAATGCACTACATGGATGGCATGGGAAGAATTCTCTAGTTGAAAACCAAATATTGCTTCATTTAGATCACAGTAAGTTACTTCTAGACCATATATGAAGGATGGTTTTGAAATAAAGAATAATTCATGAGATAAAAAATGATAAATTATAAAAAAGGGGTAAAACTAATAATATATGCACTCTTTAATTATAAATGTTGGTTGAAATTTTAAAATCTTGCAAGAAAAGCCACATATTATTTATATCAACCGCAATTTGTTATTGATGAAATTAAAGTATCCTTGATATGATCAAAAGATTATACACTGGCAATGCTTAGAGGGGGAGAAGTTTTCTGAACTTAACAAAATGCGGTAATATTTAGAGGTCCAAATATACTTGCTTAGGACTTGGACAACCATGTGTTGGAATATATAACAAAGAAAGATCATAAAAAAAAGAAAATAGCATTTGCTACTTGGGTTCAAGATTTGCTGGGGAAGAATATCCGCCACTATATTTGGAAGTGTTGTTGCTAATTTCCTTCTGAGAAAAAGATGTAAGGATGATCAGGAGCTCCCTTTCCCTTTGTGTTTCCAAAATTTGTGGAAGATGAAGATGCTGAAGTTGAGATTGTGTTCAGATCATCATTGTGCAACATATTCTCAATTTCCTTTACCACATTACTCATTGTTGGGCGATCTGCAGCTAATTCTTCAACACAGCACATAGCCAAATCTATGAATTGTCTGAAAGCAATAAGATATTTTGTACTCTGAATTATAGGATCCATTATCTCCTTGAGGCCATAATATTCTTCATCATTCATATTTATTGCCATCTTCACCTTGGGAACAATATATTGACCCTTCTCCATTGGCTGTCGCGCAGTTATCAATTCGAGCATCACCACCCCAAAGCTATAAACATCACTCTTGTTTGTCAACTGTTGTCTCAAATAATACTCAGGAGCTAAATAACCCTGTAACAATGAAAGAGAGAAATGATAACAATACTCTCCTTTATTAATGGTGATTTTGAAAGGTCATATCAGTCATGTCTAATTCTTAGCTGCATAAATTCAGTATGGTTCTTATGTATGTATCATTTTAATCTATTAGTACACATTGCGGTAAAATATTTACTACAAATGATTCTTTTGCTGTGTACGATGGAAAGACAAAATGAAACATATGGTATGGCAGGATGTTGATAAACAAAATGGTTACTTACAGTGATATATTAAATGACACTCACCAGTGTTCCTTTTACGGAAACATATCCATCGTCAATGTTTGAGACCAATTTTGAGATGCCAAAATCTGCAATCTTTGCAGTTAAGTTTTCATCCAATAAGATATTATTTGACTTAACATCTCTGTGAATTATTGGAGGATCAGCAAGCTCATGGAGATAAGCCAATCCTCTTGCTGAGCCTAATGCAATGCAGAGTCTCCTCTTCCAATCCAGTTGTATTCCACTCTTTCCTGCAGTATATTATTGTCGCAACAAAGATACAAATAACTATAAAAAATGAAACGACTATAAGAAATTTTTTGAGATGTTGGAGACCATACCAGACAAGCTTTCACTTAGCGTTCCATTAGGCATGAACTCGTATATCAGCATTTGCTCCCCTTGCTCGTAGCAGAAACCTAGAAGTCCTACTAGATTCTTGTGATGAACCCTAGATAGCAACTCAATCTCAGTCTTAAACTCATGTTCACCTTGGTTGGAACCCTGCTGTGCCCTCTTGATTGCAACTAGTTGCCCGCTTGAAAGCATTCCTCTGTAGACCTGAAGAGGAAATAGAATAGTCCGAGTATTCATCGTAATTTCCCACTATATGGTAATTTGCCTACAATCATAAGATTATGATCAAATTACCTTTCCATAGCCACCTGATCCAATTTCATTCGTTTCTGAGAAATTGTTGGTGCTCCTCTTTAGTTCATCAAACGAGAACCATCTTGCTCCTTTCAACTGTGGTGCACCGTTGTTATCTTCAGCACTAGGAATCCATAATGCTGAAACAAAAAGAGTACAGTCAGAAAACTACAGGCGTTTTCACGGTGCTTTTCTTTAGCACGGTGCAGGATGAGGTACGTTAGCAGATGGAAATCATATCCAGCAATTGTGTGGATGTTGTTGGATTTGTGATTGCTAGTCTAAGACATAATCCTGCTGGGCAATCTGTTTGGGCTGCAATTTGATGGATGGAGCCTTCTCTAACGGTTAAATGCTTCTCTTGCTGAAGAAAGCTACTATAAAATGACATGTTTCAAGAGGCGCATTACCAAAACGTTTACTCAGTTCCAATGCTCTTTGTGCCCGTTTCTTCTGTTTCAAGGCATACATTCCTGCTCCGACAAGTCCAAGGACTAGAAGTGCACACCCAACTGCTATTCCAGTGATCAAAGGAATCCTCGTTGAGGATCTTCTTTTTAAATCTGAAATGTAGGTTTGTTCAGTATAAGATATTCATTTGGTTTATTTTGCGGTGTAAGGAATGGAGTAGACACCTGAGAAAGGGTATGACGATGCAAGGAAAAAGTATGCTCCAAAAGATGCTGAAGGCATGTAAATTAGGTTGCTCAGATCAAACCCAATTGTCAAAATCTCAGACCGGCTGAAGTGCGTTCCTTTAGATGGGAAGATCTTTACTTGAAGCTGCAGATAAGATTCTTCATCGAAGAAGGGGTTTTCAAGAAACACCGAGCCGGGTTCTAGGCCAAGTTTTGTGCACATGGAGCTCTCCAGCTCTTGAAACAATGTGCTCTTTCTCACATCTCGGAATGTAGGTGCTCTGAAAACCATCATTCCCTGGTATGGATAGGCGCAGTTGCATGTTGAAGGGCTGAGACTCTGACCAGGGGAACATTGGTTGATCCCACATTTGGCGAGACTGGTGGAGTAAGGTGGTGATGACTTTTGCTGAGGGTCGCAATACGGACTATCGCGGAGCACATTATTGCACACAGGATTTCCAGTAAGTCTGCGATAAACAGGGGAAAATGTTATTAGGAAAAAGATCGTGGTGATGGGAAAAACAAAATTGCACTTCGTTTCTCAGTGGTAATGGACTGGAATGTTCGAATTCTCACAATAAAATCTTCTTATAGCTCTCAGTCTGTTCGACAGATTCCAGGTCGTTATTTTTGAAACTCACTTCCTGTAATTCCTGGCTAGTGCTGTTGCCCATGTCAAGGGTTCCTTGGAAGTTGTTGTCATCAAGTATTCTATCAAGGGTTCACAATGATCAGATAGCTTGTAATGCATCAGTACCGATGAATTCGGCTTTCTAGTCAATCATTTGTCAATGGCAAACTTACACTTGCTGTAGTTGAGGAAAGCTGAACAGCTTTTGTGGCACTTGCCCATAAAGCCCTCCCGATTGTATCACTCTGGATGACCACCAACAAGAAGGTTTTTGCTGAGACTTCCAGCCAGTTAACAAACTACTTTGTTTACAATTTTCATGGGTAGTCAGAGAACTTACAGACTAGTGAGAGATTCTATCTGCGAGAACCAAGCAGGGCTTTCGGAAGAGTCAAATGTGTTGTTGCTTAAATCCCTGCGGGCCATATGGAAGTGTTGCAGTTGCTGGTTAATTTGAAAATGAAGTCGTAAGGCATGAAAACACCAGTAGAGCATAGTTGAGTTCTTACACACAGTTGAGTGCATCCATCCCAGTTAGATCGGGCATTGGTCCACTTAACTGGTTGTTTGCTAAGTTACTGAAAAATGCAAATGGGAAAAAGCTGTTAGCTATCATGTATCCCATACTCTGCTGTTGGATTATGATTGGTTAATAAATAGCTTACAGTTCACTGATTTTTGTCAGGTTGTTAATATTTGACGGAACTGAGCCGCTCAGAAGATTTCTGTCGAGTTTCCTGTTACAAAGGGCAAATTACAACCAATCGACCCAATATAATATCAGATTAGGGATGCCCCTCAAATTCTCCCGAACGAGAGGCATATCTTGTTGGGGGATACTTACAAAACCTCAAGATATTTTAATAGCCCAATGGAAGCTGGAATTTTCCCAGTAAGTTGATTTCCATCCAAAAGTCTATCCAAAGATAACCGTCAGGAGTTGAAAGTAGAGACCTAAGAGAAGGGAACTAGCAACAGGCAGAGAACAGCTTACACATGTATCAGTTGCATATTTGAGCTGAAGAGCTCTTCAGGGATGGGACCCGATAGCTGATTCTTGTTAAAATGACTGTAGCATACCATGTAGAGAGAGAGCCATTAGACATAAGTAAAGGCAGATACCCAATAGACAGACAAAATATAGCCTTGTCTACATATAGTTTAATATAGATTATTGTTAGCAGAAGATGGAGAACATAAAAGACTTACAAATGCTTTGTTTCTAAAAGCAGGTCAAGTCCAGGGTTCCCATTATTAGAAACGGGGATAGGCCCACTCAACCGATTATCCGCCAAATCTAGCAGTAGAGATTGGGAAGGGTGCCCAGGGAAGCAGGTATCGTACCAGTGAAGAAGTTTGAATTAGAGCTCTGGAATAAAAGTACGAAGGAAAAAAGTTAGGGAGGAAACCATGACCTTCAACCTGTTAAATTGTTTCAGTCAGAAAGATGAGGCAGAATAAAAACGTTACAGTAAATCTTACAGGAATGTGAGGTTTCGTAGATTCCCTAATTCATCTGGGATTTTACCACTAAAACTGCAGCCGGTCAGGACTCTGTGAAGCATGAAAGTAGTGAAGGTCAAGGAAAGTTCAAAATGACTTGATAAGCCTGAAGGGAAGTAGGTTGGTCCTGTTAACAGGCCCGTTGCACTTACATGGCGGTAAGCTTCTTCAGGTTTCCAATAGCTGCAGTGAGTGAACCGCCAAGCTTCTTATTGGAGGACAGGTCCCTGCAGGTACCATTGTTAAAATCCTATCTCTATAACTGGGCTTGCATACCAGAAGTTCACTTAAAAGATGCAGACATCATTTATCATGCCTTTAGATGTTGCTGAATTTTGGTAATTGCTAATGATTTTGATTTTGATTTTGATTTTTTTTTTTTTAAGGAAAACATGAGGGAGAAGAGTATCCCCATCTAAAAATTTATTAAAATTAAAAATATTTATAAAATTATATATTTACAAAAGATTACCAAAAGATAAGAGAGAGAGAGAGAGAGGATATTGCCGAGTCTTTTATGATGATCCAACAACTTTATCAGGCAAAGATTGCCTCATGATTTTGAAGTTGGTTGTTGAAAATTGCAACCAAAATGTCGAGTTACATGAGTGCCATTATATTGATTTTATAGCATTATGTATTTGATCCCGGAAATTAAATAAAGTTAAATTCATGATCTTTTACTGGCAACCTACTTGGTATTGCAGCCATGCAAAGTTGTGATCATTCAAATTTTGCTAGAGCAGCAGTTTCAAACTTACAGGTATCGCAGTTCGCTGAGTTGCCCTATGTCACCACTTAATGTACCCGTAAGGCCCATAGTTGACAGTTTCCTGAAAGATATGATGGGTTAGCAAGGGGGACTACGTACGGCTATGTAATCCGATTATAGCTTCAGAAGAAGCTTACAGGCCGGTTACTCTGGAATTGTTGCAGTTGACTCCATCCCATGGTGCGCCACAGGGATCATCCGACTGCCGCCAGCTTGGTGGTATGTTCTGCCATTGATCCATTAGAGATCGGAGAGCAGCAGCTGTAAGTGGTTCATTGATGCATCATTAGCCTTATAATATGCTTCCCTATCTTGAAGGGAGAAATCTTTGAAGTTTATGAGAACTCTCCAGACTAAAGCCCAAACCAAAAAGTTATGTTCCGAATGAACTGCTCAATGACTGAAAGTTAATTTTCTATTTGTAAAACACGCAGATGGTGAATATTTGCTGAAATATCGATATGTAGAGACCTATTAAATTTCTCTCTTGCATGTCTTGTGGCTTGTCTTAGGTAGTGTTTGATTCATAAAAAGCTATCCATGGATAAGTGTACTAGCATTTATCTAAGGAATAGCTCAAAAATAACTATCTTTTTAAAATAATAGCTTTGCCATCAAGGATAACTCTAGTTATTCTTGGGGTCCCTAGGAATAAGTTCAGGTTAAACTTTTTAGAACTATCCCCTAGTTATAGCTTTTGGGGATAAAGGGGGACCTTTCTCTTATATCAAAACAACCTTAGGCTATGTTTAATAGCTTTTTGGCTATCCATGGATAAATGTACAGGATATCATTTATTCAGGGGATAGCTGAGGGGATAAGCACCTTTTTATTAAATTAAATATGGGTTATCCCCTTTGGTTAAACTTTTTCAGCACTATCCTTGTGGCTATAGCATTTGGGGATAAGGGAAGATATTTAGGGGATATCCCCTCTTATCCACCATATCATACACAGCCTTAAGCTTCATTGAAACGGGGGATTCTATTTTATCTTTTGTGGGTTTTAGACAAAGAAAAAAAAAAAAAAAAGGACTTTTGACATGGAGAGCGGTCTTTATATATGGCAAAAAAATTAAAGGAGGTATGGCATCTAATTCACGTCCGTATTGTAACGGCAATACGACACAGTCAGGGACCGCTGCACCATTCTATGAACCAGACGTACGTCCATGCAGTGAGCGGGGGCCGGCATACATGAAGATGGATAAAAACAACATTTGTAAAGAAAGGAGGAGGTGGCCGGGAAAGAAAAAGCCTTACGACGTGGCAACATAAAAAGCAGAAGCTTAGAGACGTCGCTCAACTTCGAATTTTATATAGATAATTAATGATAGATGTGGGATCCCCAGTTCAAACGATATCAGGGGAAAAAAAAAAGCAAAGCAGGAGAAATACCATCTGTGGCATCCGTGGTGGCATAACTGACTTGAAGGCATGCACAAATACAAGCAGCAGCAAAAGGCCAGTCCCCATGTCGGCAGTAACTTGGGAAAGATGGTTCCCCACCTCTTGTTCACCCTTGATGACCAGCTCGGTATCAGAAGCCACTTGGTTTTGTGAGTTATCACAGGAGGATCCAGCAACTATTATATATCATAATTCTTCCATATTGGAAGTCAGCATAAATGCTTCGCCCAAAAAGCCTAGCTAGCCTTATCTTCAAATAAGTCAGTCAACCATTGGACCAGTGCGATGGTGTCGTCAAAGTAGAGTGGACAAGTTGCCAAAGCCCTATTTCCACGGCAAGTCCAATTGTTCCAAGGAGAAGATGGTGATGCTTTTTTTTTTTTTTTCTTCCATCGTGTAGTGTTAGTTCATTGTCTTACTGGAGTTGCAGTTGATGGCTCCCGGCATGCAGACGGCCCGGGATGCCGAGAAGGAAATGATTTATAAGCTGAAGCTCCGGCCATGCATCAAATATCTCACGAGAGCACAACAGGTTGTTGCAAAGATCTGAAATGCCTCTGGGCTGCTATCAACTTTTGAGTCGTTGTTTAGTTAACTTGAACCTGAAGGTGGAATCTTCCACGAACGTTGAAAGGTGGCACTAGTTTTCTACCAAGAGCAGGAAGAAAATCCAATTACAAGAAACTAGTAATCAGCTAGCGTCCATATGAATTCAAAAGATATTTTCATTAACGACATATGTTTTTTGACTTATAACAGAGCTTTTATTGGAGGACTGAATATTGCCACCAGCTGGTCATTCGAATGGCACAATCTTGTTGACTTATGATGTTTTAAAATTAAAATGATAATGATATGTGTGACTTTTATGCAACGAAAAGTATTGAAGCTTTTCTTTTCTTTTTTGGGACATACAGAGCTTTCTTGCAGAGAACTCACTTACTCACGTTTGTTGTATGGTCCACACGCCTACAGCGTTGTTGCCACGGAATGGTGCTTGCTGGATATTTAAATATCATCTCATTCTTAGCCTGCAATGTTTAACTGCATGTAGGGATGGAGAGCCCCCCGGTGTTGGATTCATTTTTAGATAATATATTACTTCCTGACATGTTTGAGATTTAGTAGTTGAACAGAAGTGAAATCTCCTTGTTGTTCATCCTTTGTTGCCGACAATGAAATTGTCCATCCTTGAACCCATTAGTCCCTTTCTTTTGCTTAAACTTCCATGCCACGAACTTCCTTTTTTTGCTGGGCCCACCAAGCCACTTCACGTAGCAGTCCATCTTAAACTTACACGCCACGAACTCTCCTGGGAAGAAAAGGAAACCGTGAACTTGCTTCGGTCCTCACGGAAGGTCTTCCAGCGTGAAATCTCACGCGGAACTTGACGCTAGACCTGGCCCACACGAAGCCGCCGGAGACGAGTCCTGGGTCTGGGAGACGTGACACGAAGTCCACACGAAGGTGCAAGGCTTCATTTCCCTTGGGAGAAGGGAAGCATAAAGAAAGCCGTGCAGCTTCGTTACAAGGCAAAGGAGAAGGCGGTTGTAACGAGAAAAAGAAAAAAAATTAAGAGAAAAAATTATTGATATTCATTCAAATCTTAGGAATTCATGGACTAATTCAATAGATAAAAATAATTTTCAAACCCAACGTACATTCATTATTGAAATAGAGAGAGGAATATTGAGAAACAATGATTTTACTTTTTCATTGATTAAAAATAAATATATATACACAAAATTGAATATATAAAAATAGAAAACTATTCTATAATTATAGTTCATTCTTTAATAATAGCTAGAATTTAAAATTTAAAGAAAAACTGTACAAAGATAGGAAACTATTCTAGAATTATGATTAATTCTTTAATATGTCCTTTCAAGACAGAGCTCTGGAGGATATGCCAATCTTGACCCGTAATTCTTAGAAGCGCCTCATGAAAGTGGTTTGGTCTGATCGAAGGAGCCAAAGATGATGAGGTTGGACTGAGTGTTGAAGTTGACGCATAAGACCAAGGAGGAGTGACCGCGGAAGACCTTGACACACTCGCCGACGGGGAAGCGAACATCCCTGATGCGGACGGTGTGATCGTCGGAGGCGAAGCATACTTAATGGGAGTAGAAGGAGCAGGCGATGTCGGAGATGCCCTCAGAGTGGCCAAGGAGGGTGGTGAGAGGTTCAAGGGAGGAGGAAGACCACACCATCATGGTCTTGTTGAGGGAGGCAAAGGCTAGGAGGTGGCCATCATTGGAGAACTTCATGCACAAGACGGCGCGGGTATGAATGGTGAGGGTACCAGCCAGGCGGTAGGAAAGGAAGGATAGAGGAGTTAATGTAGTTCAGGGAGAGAGAGAGGTAGGCTTTTAGCACGCTCTCTCTATATATCTCTCTCTGGAGTTCAAGAAGAGTCGTTGTCTTAAAATATAAGAAGGCGATGAAGAGAGATGGGGGAACATTTTTTGCTCTCGACCCCGACCTGCCGTCTCTCAAGCGCTAAGAGGGAGAGGCACAAAGACTGAGAGAGGCGAAGGATTGCGGGGTTTTGGGATGCAACATCATTGACGGTGATGATGGGTGGTGGTGGAATATGAATGACATTAATAAAGTGATGAGGTCATAGCCTTCAAGAAGAGATTAGATTTGAAGGCTCCATACAAGGATAGGATGTTAAGGATCCTGAGAGTTTTGGATGGTTATAGAATTGTTGGTGGAGGAGAAGGTTGCATCGGAAGCCATTAAGAAAAAAAAGGTATGCCCAAGAAGATTAGGCTCTGATACCATGTTGAAATAGAGAGAAATATTGAGAAACAATGGCTTCACATTTTCATTGATTATGAGTGAATATATATACACAAAATTGGGTATACAAAAATAAAAAAACTATCATAGAATTATGATTATTTCTCTAATAATTGCTAGAATTTAAAATCTAAAGGAAAGCTGTATAAAGATAGGAACATATCCTAAAATTATGGTTAATTCTCTAATATGCCCCCTCAAGATGGAGCTCCAGATCTTGACCCATAATTCTTGGAAGCGGCTTCGTGAAAGCGATTTGGTCTGGTCGAAGGAGCCGGAGACGATGAGGTTGGACTGGGGGTTGAAGTTGACGCAGAAGACCAAAGAAGAGTGACTATGGAGGACCTTGATGCACTCACTAGTGGGGGAACGGACGTCCCAGATGCGGATAGTGAGATCGTCGGAGGCGAAGCATATGTAGTGGAAGTAGGAGGAGCATGCGATGTCGAAGATGCTCTCGGAGTGGCCGGAGAGGGTGGCGAGGGGTTCAGGGGAGGAGGAAGACCACACCATCATGGTCTTGTTGAGGGAGGCAGAGGCCAGGAGGTGGCCAGCGTTGGAGAAATTCACGCACGAGATGGCACGGGTATGAGCGGTGAGGGTACCAGCCAGACAGTAGGGACGGAAGAAGGAAGGAGTTAATGTAGTTCAGGAAGAGAGAGAGGTAGGCTTTTAGCATGCTCTCTCTCCCTATATCTCTCTATATCTCTATATATGGATCTTATGTTTTAGCATACTTTTAGAATTTAGGCTTTAGGGAGGAGTTAATGTAGTTCTGGATATAACCCCTCGCCACCCTATTCGGCCACTCCGAGGGTGTCTTCGACATCGCTTGCTCCTTCTACTCCCACTACGTATGCTTTGCCTCTAACGATCGTACCGTCCATATCTGGGATGTCCGCTTCCCCGTCGGCGAGTGCGTCAAGGACCTCTGCAGTCACTTCTCCTTGGTCTTCTACGACAACTTCAACCCCCAGTCCGACCTCATTGTCTTCGGCTCTTTCCACCAGACCAAACCGCTTTCACGAAGCCGCTTCTAAAAATTACGGGTCAATATTGGCGTCTCCTCCGAAGCTCCATCTTGAGGGGGCATATTAGAAAATTAATCATAATTCTAGGATAGTTTTCTATCTTTGTACAACTTTTCTTTAAATTTTAAATCCTAGCCATTATTAGAGAATTAACCATAATTCTAGGATAGTTTTCTATTTTTGTATATCCAATTTTGTGTGTACATATTTATTCCTAATCAATGAAAAAGTGAAGCCATTGTTTCTCAATATTCCTCTCTCTATTTCAACATCCATGACTTGATTTAATCTCAATCATTGAATTTACGTTTAGCTTAATATAAGTTAGCATAATTTAAGCCTTGATAGCATCACATCAGACCTAACAGCCGTCACCTTCGGCAAAATATGAGAGAGAATCTCAAGGATGCAGTATCTCGTACGCTAGAGGAATGGTAGAGGAGAGGCATTTAGTGTTCAAGGCAAATGCGCCACCATACTCTACAACTTTATTTGAAAATTTGTTAATGGCAAGCGTAAGAAAGAAACATTGAAGTATAATATAATAAAGAAGATAACGTCATATCTGACTCATTTCCAGTAATTTGGGCATGACAGTGCGAGCCTCTTTTTCGAGTCTAAGGTTTAATGAAAGAACGGAAGAGATGAGGCTTATGAGCCTTAATTATGGCCCTTATCACCTCATCCACTTCTATTTCATTTTTCCAGAACCTCTCCTCTGTCGATCAAATGAGCAGCAGCAACCGAGCATTGAGAGAGCTGGAAAGTTGGCAAAAACTGCCATCTTCTTCGTTGGTTTAGAATCAAGGACGGTAGACCTTCTTATCTATTCTTTCTTACCTTTATTCTTTCTTTCTTCTTTGATCGCTTTGGATGGCTTGTCACGATGAAAATTCAAGAATTTGAAGAATTTGGAGCAGCTTTGTTTTTGTTAAAGGAAAAACAGGGTCGTGAGTTTCACTGCCGTCTCTCTCAAGTCCCATGACCCAGTCAAACTCATAAACCCTCTTCCTCATTCTCTCTCTGCCTCTATGCTTCTATCATCTTGGTTTTTACTAAGAGATCGCCCACCTCCACTAGGCTATCGGCATTTGGTCTCTTGGAAATTAATAGCCTGGTGCATGCTCTATTTTGCATGCGGTGGACTTCTAGCAAAATCTTAGCCATACTATTATGCTCCTGAATTGATGTCCAGTCTAGATGGTCGTGACACAACCGCATATTTTTAAATCAAAACCCTAAAAGTATGCTAGGTCTACTCTCCTTAATATCCATATATCACAAACATAATATCAATGAAAGATATATGTTATATCCATAAGAGCAAAGTAGTCTGATCAACATAATATCCTCAACATACTAATGATATATCTATCGATGTGTAACTATATACTCAACATCAAAGTAATACAACATAGTATCAAATGTGCAACATCTAGTCTAATCTCACTCTCAATCAATCCCAAAACCTTGCTTAGCATCCACATCCTTAGCATCCAAAATAAAATATGATAAGGGGCTATGAGCTAACAGTCTAGTAGAAATATGCATCAATCATAAATCAATCAGTAACTAGTATCATAAACCTAATCTAACCTCACCAAAGATTCAAACTAGTTTCATATCTGACCATTAGCTTAACTACAATTAATGTCATATGTACACGATGCTACTAGCCGCAAGTCTTTATGCAACAATGAGTGTCCATCTACCACAATCAACGTCACAACTATAATTAAGGTGCCACTAGCCATCAACCTAGGTCACAATATAGTACTATCCACATAGTACCATTAGTCATTATCCCATACTGTAACTAGTGTTAACCATACAATATTACTAGCTATCAACTTCAACGATAAACAGTGCTACTCACATAGTGCCACTAACCATTAGCTAGACAACAACCATACCACTCTCCATTAACATTATGTGATTAGTCCACATTGCCCCTCTCCACATCTATACCATCGTATCATTCACATATATATACATCATCCACATCAAAACCACACCAACATACATATGCCATATCATAGATGCTTCGAAATCATACTATTACATATGAAATATAAGTCATATATGAATATAATCGACTATGCTAATAAAATATTAATGTCTACAAAATTATGATGTACGTTGTAAAAATATATGTAAGCACATTTTATATTAGTAGGTACAAGTATATTCTGACCTAATCGCTCATCCCATATCTCAATGTGATCCACAATATGATCAATCAACTGTATGATCACCTATAATCATCATCAAACATAATTTAATCCTCAAAATCATATTAAAATCATATTTAAACCTATTGTAGCTTAGTTAAATTAAATGAAGGTTGGATCTAGGCTTAGGTTAATGTAATTATTGTCTACTTAGTTTAATTCCCTTCTATTTAGGTTAATATCCCATTGATTGAAACTTTAGATCCTCTACTTAGGTCTTTAACTTATCTAATTTAATTTAATTATTCCAACCATAGCCCAATTAGATCAATTAAAACCTAATTATATTACTAATCCTCCTAATTTAGTGTATAATATATTTTAATTAGATTCCACTTGGATCAAATGGCTAGAATCACAACTGAACCGATTTCAATTCTTAATTGGTCTAACCTGGATCGAACTAGGTTTAATTTGGATTAAGAATTGGGCGAGCCTAATTTTGATTTGGATTTAATCAATATTAAACCAAATAGTTTAACTGTTTCAAGTTTAAATCAACTCTAATTGGCTAGGACTGGCTTGAATTAGAAACTAACTCGGCCTAGGTCTTAATTGGTTGAACCAATTTGGACCTGAACCGGCTTGGTTTCATGTAAATTGGCTCATGATTGATTAAATCCATAGGACCGGTTCACCGATGGAACTGGTTTCTTGATTTTTAGGAAGCAAGATCGTCTTCCTCCTCACCTAGCCCGATCACCCGATCACCCTACACCGAAGATCTTGGCTTCGATCCACGCTGATCTCCGGTTCGTGGCGGTGCTTGGCCGACGAACACTACCCACGATGATGCCAGCCCGGCGATCAGCCGAGACACCTTGAAGATGGTCGAAACCTATCCATCGGCCAAACCCAAAGATCTTGAGGCTCTTGCCTCTTGACGACGCCCATCGATGGCAGCCATGAATGGAGAGGAGGGCATGAAGTCCGGCAGCCTCCGGAGAAGCTTCCATGGCTATTATGGAATCTGATTAGGGATCCTAAGCTTCGGATTTAAGAAATCTATACCCTAAACACAGGATGTAATATCTAACAGAGGATTGCTTATTGCTTATCTGGTGGCCGTCCAGTTGCCGACGACGGCGTTCGGCGGTAGCAGGCGGTGCGGTGACTCCAGCCTAGACTCCATGTGCTACGATCTCCACAATGACAGCTGCTTCAGTTGAGCAGTGTTCTTCTTCAAGAACAGAGCTCCATCGAATGGAAGCAACCTCCACCTTGATGCAGCCAGATCACCCCCAGCCCAAACGTCCGTAAGCGTCCGATCGGCTTCTCCGGCGAATCCGAGTTCTTTCGGTGAGCTTCTCACATTTGAAAGCATGCAAAAAGTTTTGAAGATTGAAGATTTCAACGGGAACCCTTCGACGCTCAAGTTAGTGCTCTGGGCAACAGTTATGAGCTTAAAAAAGCTCAAAAGATAGAGAGGCTCTCTGTAAGCAAGAATGAGCGTTTAGGAGTATTGTGAGTTATTGTGATTTGTTACCTGGTTAGGGGTCCCTCTTATCAATTTTATTCATCTTTGGACTTTGTATGACTTGCCTGAAAAGCTTGGAGTCTCATGATGAATTATAACTTTTGGGGCTCATCTGGTTTGAATGGTTGGGGCATCGTGATGAATGATGATTTTTATGGATAAAATATCAGGGCTGATGTATATGAGACTTGAGGTGCTGCCACATGTCAAAGCATTTATGATGATGGCAATAATGGTGATGCTTGCTCCTTAGTGGCATATCAGAGCTACAGGCGTTGTTCTGTCAAAGTGGGTGATCACTTGGTTCAAATGTCAGATGTCAGCTGCAAGTTGTTGCAGGCTTGCAGGGTGGATGGCTGCAGCCTATTGGTGAGCCAAGTCTTGTTAGGCACATAGGCCACAAGTGATTGATGAGCTGAGCTTATGTTGGGCGTGTGAGCCGAGGTGGCAGGTAGGCCACGTGGGACCGCAGGTGGCAGGTAGGTTACGTTAGTGTTGGGGCCGACGGTGGAGTCATGGAGGATAATTGAGGGTGTCGTCCAAATGACCGAGTTAGGTGACCGATTGTAGAGGCCAGATGGAGGTGCTTTCGAATGCGAGTATGTAACTTATGAATCCATGCACACACTACAAGAGAATTAAAATATTGCGACGCCCAAATGCGTCACAATTGCATCGCTAAACATGCTATTGCGACGCAATAGCGACGCAACGAGGGCGTCGCTCAACTGTCCGTCGCAATACCCTTTTGTCGCAATTGCGTCGCAATATTGCGACTCTCTGCGACGCTCTTGCGACGCCACATTGCATCGCAATATTGCGACGCATGCAAATGCGTCGCTAAATTTAAAAATAAATTTTTAAAAAAATTATTATTAAATATTGCGACGTACTAAATTATGTCGCAATATTTAAAATTAATTTTTAAAATAAAAAAATTATTATTAAATATTGCGACGCACTAAATTGGGTCGCAATATTGCGACTCATCCAGCTGCGTCGTAATATTTAATAATAATTAATAGCGACGCAATTTGAGTCGCTAATGCGTCGCAAATAAAAATTATTTTAAAATATTACGACGCAAGGTAATTGCATCGCAATTTTATTAAAAATTTTTAAGATAAAATAGCGACTCAATTTTAGTCGCTAATGCATCGCTATTAAATTTATTTTTAAATTATTGCGATGCCAGGTCATTGCATCGCAATATTTAATAATAATATTTTAAAATATTAGCGATCCAATATCAGTCGCTAATGCGTCGCAAATTTTGTTTTAAAAAATATTTAAATGATTAAAAATTAAAACGGTTAATTCAATTTCGCTAAATCTAAATATTGATACAAACATTTTTCACTCAATCCAAACAATAATATATTTCAAAAAATAATTTATATATTAAAATTTTGAAGTTTTTACAACATAAAAAAAGAAAAAAAAATACATCAAGAATCTGAACGATCACGTGGAGGCTGTGGAGGCTGAAGACTCTGCGACAAGCGGCTAACCATATCCCGCAAATAATGCATCTCATCTCGCATGTCTGCAACCTCCTGATCCCGGCCTCGCATACGATCCTCAAAATCCTGCTCGACCTCCTGGCGAATCTCCTCTGCAATAGATCTGCGAAGCTCCTGTAAACGCTCGGGAGGAAGATCAGCAGGAACTCGCGAGCTGGAGGCCTGATGGGGAAAAAATGTAGAAGCTCTAGTGCCCAGACCATAGACCCTGCGGTCTCGTGGCTGGGCACCAACAGCCTCCAAAAACACACGTCGACTCTCCTCTGCTGAGAGTTCGACGGGCGTCTCCCCATCAGTAGAGTCGACCTGCGATGCCTGGGAGCGAAGCTCCTCGACTCGTGTCTTGAAATTATGAAATCAACAATAAATGAGTTAATAAATTTCTTGAAATAAAATTTTAGAAATTAAACAGATACTACATAAATCTAATTTCTTACCGCAACCTCCCGTGATCGCGTGTCGACCCAGGAGCCGTCCCTCCTGGTGTGTGTCGCCCTGAATAGACGAAACTCACCAGGATCTCCGCCCTCCTGCTCAGTCTATAACAATAAAAAAAATGATATTAATACAAATATTTGTAAATAACTAAAATAGTAATTAAAATATTTATGTTTTCTTACCATACGCCGTCTGTGCTCCTGAATCGAAATGGAGCCCGAAGTATGACGGGAGAGACCCGTGCCAGGACCGCCCTTCTCAGATCGGCGGTTCGTGCTGGCTGATGCGGACCTCCTGCGCCAGCCATCGGACTCCCAGGCCTGCTGCCACTCGTGCCAAATACCCTCTGGCACGTGCGCAGGACGCTGACCCGATGACCTCCAACGATGAAGCATGTCGGAGTATCGGCGTCGCGTCAGAGCCTCCCATGCTGCCCTAATGGCATCATGGCTGGCAGGATCCCACGTAAACTTTTTCTGCATTAAAATAAACAGTTAGTTTCTGAATTTATTAAGTTTAAAGAATTATATATCACTGATAAATTGTATTTAATAAGTTTACCTGAAACTCAGAAAAATAAAACTCCCTCGTGGCTGGAGATACGTGGCGCCAATCGTAGCCACTGGGATCTGCACGCCTCTGAAAAACGGCGCTGATGTGGCTGGATACATGATGCTGCTCAATGAATCTGTTAAAAAAATGCAAGTTTATAAGTAAATGACTTAAAAACATAAACAAATATTTTTAATTAGTATATACTTACATCCCCTGAGCATCAAGTCGAAGTACAGTGCGGCCGATGGTGGAAGAACTCTCGGAGGTCTGTGCCGATCGGCTGGATGGTAATACTGCTGCAGAGATCGAAGGCTGCGCCTCTGCTGGAGATCCAAACTCTCCATCTCCGACGCTCATGTGATCTGATGTCGCAGGATCCAAACTACGTCTCTGCTCACCCGTCTGTCGTCGGTAGATCTACCTCTGCCCCTCATACTGAAAATACTAAAGATTCACACAATTAAATTACGATTAATGATTGACTATGTAAGAATTTAACACTTATAAAAAAAGTTAAATTTTAAAAAACCTTTATGTTTAATCGGTGTCATTTGTTTCGTGAAATGTTGGTTCAACATCCGATGCCGTATCGGATTGCGAATCAGTTTCATTATCATCGGAAGGAAACCGAACATTTGCATCCGCAATTTCTTGGACATCACCACTTGGATCTCTAAGTGATGTTTCAGGAGCCCTTGTGTCGTCCTCAATTGCATGCATTTCCATCTCATCCTCTTGAAATGCAGGGCACTCGGCTGATTGACTTGATGAACTCTCCTCTAATACGATTGTTGAACGTGGGACGATTTTAGAAACGGCCCACCAATCTCGCTTGTCGTTGCGCAAACTTGGATATCCGCAGTAAAAGACTTGCTGAGCTTGGGATGCAAGGATGAATGGGTCATATTTCTGCAATCTTCGTCGATGGTTCACTTCAACCAAATTATAGTCGTTATGAACCCTTTTGCCCACAGGAACTATCGGATCGAACCAATCACAACGAAACAATACGGTTCGTTTCATAGGCCAACCGGGATATTCAACTTCAACCACCTCTACTAACTTTCCATAATAATCCTGCATATTTGCTCCAACACTTTCTCCTTTACACACACGCCCCAGTTCTGCGTGCCTCTTGAAGCTGCTAATCGTTCAATCTGAAATTTGTACCCATTTACAAAATAGCCAGTAGAGGTTGTTACGGTCTTCAATGGCCATTGCGATAGACATTTAATGAAAATATTGTCGGTTGTGGACCATGGACCGTTGACCTATAAATTAATAAGCTATTGACATCCAATTCAAAAAATAATAGCCATTATCGAAATTGATTGAGTGATACTACTCACAAATTCATAAAACCAGTAAGCAAACTCCGTTTCTAATTTCTGCCCAATTGCAACTTGACTGATGTCGGGATTCATCTGTCGTTGTCTATCACAAAACATCCTTATGGGATGAAAAGGATGAAAACTACTGTTAGAAATTAAATATTATGGTATATTATTATATAAATTTAAATTTTCAATTTAGCATTGAAGTATACACTTACTCAATATATGGATCGACTTCTCGACAGTTCATTAGGATGTAATAATGTGCTGCATTATACTCCATATCGCTAAGATTTCTTGACTTCTGCCCACCAAATGAACGGCCGATAGCTTTAAAAATTGATATTCTACCGTCATTAGCTTCTGCTTCGTCCACACATACGTCATCGTTACGACCATGATTTCGGCTCCTCGTGTGGACGTGACCCTCAAAGTAATGTGAGGCAAAAGCTGAAACTTCTTCGACCAAGTGTGCATTGCATATAGAACCTTCAACCCTTGCCTTATTACGCACATTATTTTTTAACTTCTTAAGATACCTATATGTAAAGTTGCAACAAAAAATTAACAATTTTTCAAGCAATGAAATAATATTTGAAATGTCAACATATCTTAATGATGTATATATTTACCTCTCGAAAGGATACATCCAGCGATACTGCACGGGACCAGCTATGCTCGCTTCGTATGGCAAGTGAACCGGTAAATGCTCCATTGAGTCAAAAAAACTGGGAGGAAATATTCGCTCAAGCTTGCATAAAATAATTGGAATTTCCTCCTCAAGCCTTGCCATGGATGCAGAAGTAATGACTGCGGCAGATAACTCCTTGAAGAATAAGCTGAGCTCCGTAATTGCCTTCCAGACATGTTGCGGAAGCAACTCACGAAAAGCTATAGGTAATAATCGTTGCATGAAAACATGGCAGTCGTGGCTCTTCATGCCGAACAACTTGAGCTTATGCATGTCCACACACCTACCGATATTTGAGGCATAACCATCTGGAAATTTTAACCCTCTAAGCCAGTTACATAAAACTTCTCGTGAATTTCTGTCAAGAGTGTAACATGCTTTAGGATAGGTCCCATCGGCACTCCTTCTCAAATCACCTCTTCTGCAGTACTGATTAAGTTCTTCTCTTGACTTTGCAGTATCTTTTGTTTTTCCCGGGATGTTTAGCACCGTGTTAAATATGTTATCAAAGAAATTTTTCTCGATATGCATAACATCCAAGTTGTGCCGGATGAGATTTGTGCTCCAATAAGGCAAATCCCAAAATATACTTCGCTTCTTCCAGTTATGTTCTTTACATATACGGCTATTTATTCTATCTGCATCCGGTTCCCATGCATACATCAACCCCAAATGCTCTATAGAATCAAATAGATCCGTGCCGGACCTAACCGGTTCGGCAAATTTTGTGACTGCTTTGTTCTTCCGGAAGGCGATCAAGTTACGCCTGTAAGGATGATTTGGGGGCAAGAACTTCCTATGGTTATCAAACCATGACTGCTTACCACTCTTCTGCAATGTAAATGCATCCGAATCATACATGCAATGAGGGCATGCCAGACGTCCAGCAGTGCTCCAACCAGACAACATTGCATATGCCGGAAAATCACTTATTGTCCACATCAAAGCAGCTCTCATTAAGAAATTTGTTTCATAGAAATGTCGTAGGCTACCACTCCTGTTTCCCACAACATTTTCAATTCGGCCACCAACGGTTGCAGAAAGACATCAATCTTTTCCTTTGGATTTGATGGTCCTGGAACCAAAACGGTTAAAAACATTGCAGTATCTTTCATGCACTTCCACGGAGGAAGGTTATATACAGTCAGTATCACAGGCCAACATGAATACTGTTGCCCCGCTTGACCAAATGGTTGGAAGCCATCGGTACAAAGACCTAATCTCACATTCCTTATATCTTCAGCGAAATCAGGATGATTTTCATTGAAATGCTTCCAAGCCTTTGAATCTGATGGATGCCGCATTTCATCCTCTTTAGATTCATGTTCGGCATGCCATCTCATATCAGCAGCTGTTGCCTCAGATCTGTATAATCTCTGCAGGCGTGGGGTAAGAGGAAAGTAATGCATCCTCTTGTAAGGCACACTTTTCCTCCTACTTGTACCGGCTCCTCCTTCGGTGTTTTTGAACCTCGATTGCCCACAAATCTTACACCATCTCAGCTCTGAGTCTTCACCCCAAAATATCATACAATTGTTCAAGCAACAATCGATCTTATTAACTGGGAGCCCAAGCCCACGCAACAACTTCTTTGTTGCGTAAAAACTGTCTGCGGCAACATTATCATTTGGCAGAATTTCTTTGATTAACTCAGCTACAGAATTGAACGCCTTTTCTGATAATCGATGTTCTGCCTTAATATTCAACATTCGAGCAGCTGTAGAGAACTGGGAATGACCCTCACACCCAGGATACAATTCTTGATTTGCAGCACGCAACATATCATAAAATTGTTGTGCTTCTGGATTTGGTTCTTCCATAAATGTATTCTGATTGAAGTCATTACCCGATGCATTCATCACCATTTGTTCATATGTGTTTAAATTCACAAATGGTTCATCTACGGGAATTGACTCTTGTTGGCCTATAACAGCTGCTGGAATATCCTCTGGTTCACCATGACAGTACCAAACATAGTAATCAGGAACAAAACCCTTCTTACACAAATGCACCTTAACAGTTTCCACATCTCTGTAGGCTTTATTCTGACACCTGTGGAAGTTGCATGGGCACCTAATCCTAGGCCCATCCATCCATTCAGGTTGGCTACATGCAAATGCGATAAATTCTTCCAATCCATTCAGAAAATCTGGATTCAGCAAGCCATCTTTTATCCTTGCATACATCCATGAGCGAGTCCCGCTCATTTTTGACCGACTTATACAAAGTCTGGTAAATCATTAAATGAAACCAAAAATAAAACTATATTAGTATTAATAAATATATAACTAAATTATTTCTTGGGCACAACTAAGGTTAATTACAACCAATTAAATCATTTATAAGTACAAATTTTTTTTAGGCAACTAAGGACCCTACCATGCAAGGGCGAGCCACGGCTACGATCCTTGGCGTGCTAGCAAGGACCGATGCACAGGTTCATGGCTAAAGGGAGGGCTTGAGTTTGTGTCGGGCCGCAAGGCGGTGCGTTTAGTCATTAGACTTCACAAGAATTCAAGTGTCTTAAATAATTCTACCTTCACTCCATGTCTATAAGGTAAGGCCCTATCCCATTCAAGAATATTTTTTGTGATATGTTATTCTGCTATTAATTATCATCGATCGGTAACATTGAAATTTCGGCAGCATTTCCCCATATGTTCTCCTAAATGTGTGGTATATAAGCCACACTAGGAGAACGTATGAGCAAATGCAAACCGAAATCTCACCCCACGATGATTACTAGCAGACTAACATGTCACAAGAAATATTCCAAACTGTCCACCAGGACAATTTGAGAATTTGCAAGACTAAGGCTTACAAATTCTCAAACGGGTCTAAAGGTTAAAGTGCTGTGATTATGGAAGTCCGAAGACAATCGAACTTATGCTTGTTATTCTTAACTTCTTGTGAATTATACATGTAATCACTAACTTTTTAAGATTATTGTGTCAAATACAAATGTTTGCGAATACTAAAATGTAAATCATTGAAACTACTAATTTGTTGCTGAAATTAAATAATATTACAACAAAACATTTTATTTAGCATTTCAAAATGTAATGCATCATTCAGTTTGCAGCAGAATATAAATAATCAAGACATAACAAATGTAAATGAGTATAAATGCACAAATACTATTGTCATAAACATTCTGCTTAAATTAATTATTGCATAAATATTATGTAAATTAAATAATAATACAACAAGAATCTAGCATTACAAATATTATTGAATAATCAAGAGTCCAGGGGGCGGGGGGTTTCCCCCCTCCCCCTGTTAAATTTTTTTTTTTTTTTTTCACAGTGGCCTGGCCACCGTGGCCAGGCCACTGCCGGCCACGGCACGGCCAGACAAGAAAAAAGGGGGGGGGGTTTCCCCCCTCCCCCCCTGTTAAGGAAATTTTTTTTTTTTGTCACAGTGGCCTGGCCACCGTGGCCAGGCCACTGCCGGCCACGGCAGCGGCCGTGGCCGGACAAGAAAAGAAAGGGGGGGGGCGGGGGGTTTCCCCCCCCCCCTTTAAAATTTTTTTTTTTCACAGTGGCCTGGCCACCGTGGCCAGGCCACTGCCGGCCACGGCAGCCGTGGCCGGACAAGAAAAAAAAGGGGGGGGGGGGGGTTTCCTCCCCTCCCCCCTGTTAAAAAAAAAAATTTTTTTTTTTTGTACAGTGGCCTGGCCACCGTGGCCAGGCCACTGCCGGCCACGGCAGCGGCCGTGGCCGGAGAAGACGGCCACGGCAGCGGCCGTGGCCGCCTTGTCCGGCCGCGGCCACGGCCGTGGCCGGACAAGAAAAAAGGGGGGGGGGGGGGGGTTTCCCCCCCCCCCCTGTTAAAAAAAAAAAATTTTTTTTTTTTACAGTGGCCTGGCCACCGTGGCCAGGCCACTGCCGGCCACGGCAGCGGCCGTGGCCGCCTTGTCCGGCCGCGGCCACGGCCGTGGCCGGACAAGAAAAAAAGGGGGGGGGGGGGGGTTTCCCCCTCCCCCCTGTTAAAAAAAAATTTTTTTTTTTTGTACAGTGGCCTGGCCACCGTGGCCAGGCCACTGCCGGCCACGGCACGTGGCAGCGGCCAGGCCGGAGAAGACGGCCACGGCAGCGGCCGTGGCCGTAGGGAAATCATTAAAAAAAAAATTTTTTTTTAGATTTTGGGGCTAACCTTGGTGAGATAGCCGGAGTCGGATGAGATCGGGAGCCGGAGGGGGATGCGCCGGAGCAGCGAGCGGGGATCACGGCGGCGGCTAGGTCAAGACGGGAAGGAAGAAAGGAGAAAGGGGGCTTAAATATAGGTAATTAGCGACGCCAATAATTGCGTCGCAATTTTTTTTTTTTGTCTTAGCGACGCACTGGGCGTCGCTAATCCATCGTTAATAATGTTTAAATAATTTTATGAAAACATAGCGACGCCAATAAATGCGTCGCTAAAGTCGCTAAATTGGCGCCATCCCGGGGAAAAATATTTTATTTTCTAATAATTGCGTCGCTAAGGCGTCGCAATATTTTTTTAATATTTAAATTGATTAAAATAAAAACTTATTACAATATTGCGACGCAAGCAGTGCGTCGCAATTATTTTTAAATATTTTTAAATGAAAATATTTAAATTTATTATAATAATTGCGATGAAAAATTGCGTCGCAATATTTTTTATTTTTAATCAGCTATATGTATTTTAATAAATTATTGCGGTTTTGTCGCAATATTTGTTTATATTTTTTTAAAGTCGCTAAGGCGTCGCAATATTTGTTAATATTTATAAATGATATTTATAATTAATGTTAATAATTGCGACGCATCGTGTTCGGGGCGCGAAGATCCGATCCCGATCGATTGATCCCGATTCGATCTTATTCCGATTGCGATCGATCCAAGCCCTGATCCCGATCGGCCACGACCGATCTCGGAAAGATCCGATCGATCGATCCAAGCGATTCGATCCGCAATCGGTCCGATGATCCGACGGTTGCGATCGATCCAAGCCTGATCCCGATCGGCCACGACCTATCTCGGACGTTGCAATCCGTCCGATCGGCGACGATCCGACGGTTGCGATCGATCCAAGCCCTGATCCCGATCGGCCACGACCGATCTCGGACCGTCCGATCGATCCGACGGTTGCGATCGATCCAAGCCCTGATCCCGATCGGCCACGACCTATCTCGGACAGTTGCAATCCGTCCGAGATCGGCGACGATCCGACGGTTGCGATCGATCCAAGCCCTGATCCCGATCGGCCACGACCGATCTCGGACCGTGGCGATCCGTCCGAGATCGGCGACGATCCAACGGTTGCGATCGATCCAAGCCCTGATCCCGATCGGCGACGACCGATCTCGGACCGCAATCGGTCCGATCGGCCGACGGTTGCGATCGATCCAAGCCTGATCCCGATCGGCCACGACCTATCTCGGACAGTTGCAATCCGTCCGAGATCGGGATCCGACGGTTGCGATCGATCCAAGCCCTGATCCCGATCGGCGACGACCGATCTCGGACCGATCGGTCGATCCGACGGTTGCGATCGATCCAAGCCTGATCCCGATCGGCCATGACCTATCTCGGACAGTTGCAATCCGTCCGAGATCGGCGACGATCCGACGGTTGCGATCGATCCAAGCCCTGATCCCGATCGGCGACGACCGATCTCGGACCGTGGCGATCGGTCCGATCGGGACGATCCGACGGTTGCGATCGATCCAAGCCTGATCCCGATCGGCCACGACCTATCTCGGACGTTGCAATCCGTCCGAGATCGGCGACGATCCGACGGTTGCGATCGATCCAAGCCCTGATCCCGATCGGCGACGACCGATCTCGGACCGTGGCGATCGGTCCGATCCGATCCGACGGTTGCGATCGATCCAAGCCTGATCCCGATCGGCCACGACCTATCTCGGAAGTTGCAATCCGTCCGAGATCGGCGACGATCCGACGGTTGCGATCGATCCAAGCCCTGATCCCGATCGGCCACGACCGATCTCGGACCGTGGCGATCCGTCCGAGATCGGCGACGATCCAACGGTTGCGATCGATCCAAGCCCTGATCCCGATCGGCGACGACCGATCTCGGACCGTGGATCGGTCCGATCGGCAAAGATCCGACGGTTGCGATCGATCCAAGCCTGATCCCGATCGGCCACGACCTATCTCGGACAGTTGCAATCCGTCCGAGATCGGCGACGATCCGACGTTGCGATCGATCCAAGCCCTGATCCCGATCGGCCACGACCGATCTCGGACCGCAATCCGTCCGATCGATCCGACGGTTGCGATCGATCCAAGCCTGATCCCGATCGGCCACGACCGATCTCGGACGTTGCAATCCGTCCGATCGGCGACGATCCGACGGTTGCGATCGATCCAAGCCCTGATCCGATCGGCGACGACCGATCTCGGACCATGGCGATCGGTCCGATCGGGACGATCCGACGGTTGCGATCGATCCAAGCCTGATCCCGATCGGCCACGACCTATCTCGGACAGTTGCAATCCATCCGAGATCGGCGACGATCCGGTTGCGATCGATCCAAGCCCTGATCCCGATCGGCCATGACCGATCTCGGACCGTTGCAATCCGTCGAGATCGGCGACGATCCGACGGTTGCGATCGATCCAAGCCTGATCCCGATCGGCGACGACCGATCTCGGACCGTGCAATCCGTCCGATCGGTGACGATCCGACGGTTGCGATCGATCCAAGCCTGATCCCGATCGGCCACGACCTATCTCGGACAGTTGCAATCCGTCCGAGATCGGCGACGATCCGACGGTTGCGATCGATCCAAGCCCTGATCCGATCGGCCACGACCGATCTCGGACCGTGGCGATCCGTCCGAGATCGCGACGATCCAACGGTTGCGATCGATCCAAGCCCTGATCCCGATCGGCGACGACCGATCTCGGACCGTGCAATCGGTCCGATCGGCAAAGATCCGACGGTTGCGATCGATCCAAGCCGTGATCCCGATCGGCCACGACCTATCTCGGACAGTTGCAATCCGTCCGAGATCGGCGACGATCCGACGGTTGCGATCGATCCAAGCCCTGATCCCGATCGGCGACGACCGATCTCGGACCGTGGTGATCCGATCGACGATCCGACGTTGCGATCGATCCAAGCCTGATCCCGATCGGCCACGACCTATCTCGGACAGTTGCAATCCGTCCGAGATCGCGACGATCCGACGGTTGCGATCGATCCAAGCCCTGATCCCGATCGGCCACGACCGATCTCGGACCGTGGCGATCCGTCCGAGATCACGATCCAACGGTTGCGATCGATCCAAGCCCTGATCCGATCGGCGATGACCGATCTCGGACCGTGGCAATCGTCCGATCGGCAAAGATCCGACGGTTGCGATCGATCCAAGCCTGATCCCGATCGGCCATGACCTATCTCGGACAGATCCGTCCGAGATCGGCGACGATCCGACGGTTGCGATCGATCCAAGCCCTGATCCCGATCGGCGACGACCGATCTCGGACCGCGGCAATCGGTCCGATCAGCAAAGATCCGACGGTTGCGATCGATCCAAGCCGTGATCCCGATCGGCCATGACCTATCTCGGACAGTTGCAATCCATCCGAGATCGGCGACGATCCGACGGTTGCGATCGATCCAAGCCCTGATCCCGATCGGCCACGACCGATCTCGAAACGTGGCGATCGGTCCGATCGACGATGATCCGAGGGTTGCGATCGATCCAAGCCCTTATTCCGATCGGTCACGATCGATTTTGGACCGATCGCTATTTAACATAATTAATTTTTTTAAATATATTACGACGCAAAGGGTTGCATCATATTTTTTTAATATGATTATATTATATAAAAAATTAATTTTAATTCTAATAATTACGATGCAACAAGTACGTCGCTATATTAAAACATAATTTTCCTAATTAATTTTTTGGCTTATTACGTCGCTAATGCATCGCTATTTACATAATTAATTTTTTAAAAATATTGTAACTCACTGTGTTACATCGCAATTATTTTTTCTCATATTTATACTTTATAAAATTTAATTTTATTTAAAATAATTGTGACGCATTTATTGCATCGCTAAATTAAAATTATTTTAATTTATTTTCTGGTTTATTGCGATCGCTAATGCGTCGCTATTTAAAATATTTAATTTTTTTAAAAACATTGCGATGCACTGAGTTGCATCGTAATATTTTAAAAATTTATACTTTAAAAAATATAATTTTATTTAAATTATTTGCGACGCAGTTGTTGCATCGCTAAATTAAAAATAATTTTTTTATTTTTTTAATTTATTGCATCGCTAAGGCGTCGCTATTTAAAATATTTAATTCTTTTTAAAACATTACGATGCACTGTTATGCGTCGCAATATTTTGTAAACTATTTGTACTTTAAAAAATATAATTTTATTTAAATTATTTGCGATGCATTTATTGCGTCGCTAAATTAAAATAATTTTCTAATTTTCTAGTTTATTGCGTCGCTAATGCATCGCTATTTAATATATTTAATTCTTTTAAAAACATTGCGACGCACTGTGATGCGTCGCAATATTTTTTTCTGATAATTAAATTTTATAAAATTTAATTTCATTTAAATTATTTGCGACACAATTGGTGCGTCGCTAAATTAAAAATAATTTTTTTAATTTTTTATTTTATTGCATCGCTAATGCGTCGCTATTTAAAATATTTAATTCTGTTAAAAACATTGTGATGCAAATATTGCATCACAATATTTTTATTGATATTTATATTTAATAAAAAATTAATTTAAAAATATTGCGATGCAATATTTGCGTCGCAATATTAAAATTTAATTTTTTTTGATTTTCTGGTTAATTGAGTCGCTTATGCGTCGCTAATTGCGTCGCAATATTTTGTTGTCACAGAGGCGTCGCAAAGTGGTCGCAATTTAGCGACGCAATTATGCGTCACTAAATTTGTGTCGCTATTTCAGTATTTTCTTATAGTGACATAATGATAGCTTTCACGTAATAATGGCATGTTACTGGAAGACTCCCATACATGTAGCCACCCTTCACATAGTTCCAAATTCCACTAGCCCCATCAAGTATTACGGATAAGGGTTCCCAATTTAATGTGGTAAAGGTGAGAAACTCCACTCAGCACATTTTTCGAAGCTCGAAGATGGACCTTTCACCTTTAACCTGAAGGCTTAAGAGAAGTGGGTCAAACTTCTATCCTGGCATTCAGAGAAAGGTAAGCCTTTGACAACAAATGTGATGTCCATCCACCCCTCCATCTTGGTTGTCAGAGAGGCAAGCCACTAGTAATGAAAGCACCATCAGTGGATGATGGTACTCGTAAGCCTTAAGAACCCAGGCCATGGACGAATCCGAGAGTGGAGCCGAGGATGTCTGTAGAAGTCCGAGAAGGAGCTGAAGGCCCGGGGAAGACTGGGACGACACTGTCAAGAGGCCGAAAAAGAGCCAAAGACGCCTGTAGAAGTCCGAGAAGGAGCCGAAGGGTGGTCATGGCTGGGAATCTGTGAGCCGAAGACCGAGACAGAATCTAGGTGGCAGACATCTAGAGGCAAGGCCAGGATGGATATGGGAGCAACTGGAAGTGGCCGGGATGCCCGGGAGTTGGAGGCAGCCGAGAGGAGTTGGACTTGGGAGGCCATGAAGGCTGAGGCCACCGAGAAGGCTGAGGCCGTCGAGGACGTCCGTGGAATTGGTCGAGAAGAAACTGTCCGTGCCAAAGCTGGGATCCGAAGGGCAGAAGCAAACTGGGATAGGTCGGGGAAGACCGGGAGTTTGGAGGCGGCCAAGATGGAGCGGGAAGTCGAAGGCCGCCTAGATGGAGTTGTCACGTTCCAATGTTGGAGGAACAAGAGCCAGGAGGTGGGAGCGACCAATACGGGGCCGATCGGGAGCCGCTAGTGGAGTCGGGGCTGATCTGGGAGCGTAGAGCCGTCGGGAGACAGAGCCAAAAGCCATATGAGAGGAGAGGCTGCCTAGGAGCACAGGGATGCCTAGGAGGAAACCGCCTTGGAGGAGGCTGCCTTGGGAGGAGGCTGCCTTGGGAGCACAGGGCCGCCTAAAATTTGCTGGGCTGCCTAGGAAATGTTAAGGCTGCCTAGGAAATGCTGGGGCCAAGGAGGATGGGCTGACTTACTGAGGCCAAGTCCAGATGCGATCATTGTAGCCCATGGGATCAATTGGCCCCATCACACCCAAATACGGTGGCACTCTGAAGCTTGAACATTGGTGGAAGGGGAGAAAGAAGGAGAAGAGAAGATGATAATGAAGAAGATAATGAAGAAGAAGGGAAGAGAGATCATTCCAGTGAGCTCTCTGGTTACGATTGTACCTGGCCGTCAGGCAAAGGCGGCCATTGAGGTCATTGGAGCGCGCATGGAGGCAATCGAAGGCTGGGTTTCAGGGGACTTGGCTAGAACGAAGAACAACCTCTGTAGTTCTTAGCTGGGGGATGAGGCCTGGTTAACCCTATGATGGGTTTAAGTCTAATCTAATCCAGTTTAGCACCAACCTAAACTCTAATTCGGTTATGTTACACACGCTGAGTCACCAGAACCATCGCAAAGAGTGGCGTTAGCTAGCGGCCATGATACAGTCTAAACTTACGAGTTCCGATAGGGTGTTATTCCATTCAATGCCCTTTTCTCTGTTCCGGAGCACAGCCCTGTTTCCTTGTTCCATGGGGGTGTTGGATTTGAAACCAATATAGGCCATCCTACCTGAGGAGAACAACACCAATGTTACTGAACAGGAAAACTTGATCCTTACCTGCTCTATTTTCTATCCAAAAGTTCAGGATGTACTTTGGTCTTTAGGGAAGGATAAAGTGCCTGGACCAGTGATTTTCCCCATTTTTCTTCAAGAGGTATTGGGCCATTGTTGGGGGCAAGGTGGTGGAGGCGGTTCAGGCAACGTTCCACTACGGCATACCTACTGACTGAAAGAAAACCTTAATTACTCTTATTCCCAAAAAAGCTGGAGCCTCCTCTCCTTGCCACTTCAGACCAATCAGCCTTTACACTACCATTTACAAAGTGTGTGCCAAAGTGTTGGTTGGGCGACTACAAAAGATAATACCCCATCTTATCAGCCCTGAGCAAGAGCATTGTAAGAGGTCACGGTGTCACTAAAAATGTCGTCCTCGCTCAGGAATTTATGCATGATTTCAGGCATGCCCCATCTCAGAGGAGCCTCATGGCTATTAAGCTTGACATGGAGCGTGCTTACAATCGGATGAGTTAGCATTTCATTAGGCAGAACCTTCATGAGTTTGAATTTTTAGATAGCTGAACCAGGTGGACCATGGACTGTGTGGAGGGGCCTTCCTCTACTATCCTGGTGAACGGTACTACTACAGACTTCTTCCCTCAACGATTGGTCTACGTCAAGGGTGCCCTCTGTTCTCCTACATGTTCATACTATGCGCTGATGCTCTTTCTCGAACTCTAGGTGAGGTAGTCCAGCAATCACGTCTAGAGTCATACCAGGTCGCCCCTGGAGACCAGCCTCTATTCCACCTTCTTTTTCCAGATGATTGTCTTCTAATCAATCGGGGCTCCCTTTAGAATGCTAGATCATTTGCTCATGCTGTGTAATCCTACTGTTGGGAGTCAGGCCAGCTTGTTAACTTGCACAAATCTTTTGTCATTCTTAGTCCAAAAAAGAAACCAAGAGTTAAGTTAAAAATCTTGACCACCTTGGGGATCTCGGAGTAGCATGGGGTTCTGACCTACTTTGGTGTCCCTATTACTGGAGGCTGCTTGCAGAAGCTAGAGGTTCAACCAATGGTACAATGGGTCCATGATCGTCTGGAGGAATATCAGGCTACTACACTCTCCATGATGGGCAGAGTCACTCTTATCAGGTCTGTACTCAGCTCCATTCCTTTCTACCTTCTGGCTAACACTATAGTGCCTAGATCTTGTCTAAGGAAGCTGGAATAGATATTCGGCAATTTCCTATGAAGGCCTAGACAGGATAGTCATAGTGTCCACCTACTGGACTAGGATACCATTTGTCTGCTGGGATATGTGCCCATAACAAATGACATTTATTATTTTACTGAATAATTTAAGAAAATTTTCAATATTATACTTGCATGCATGTTTTAATGCTTTATAATATCAAAAATCTCTGGATTATTTAAATGTGACTTTAAATATTGTATAGAAGTGTTATATACAGAGGATAATATTTAAAGTAAAATAATATAAATTTATCTGTAATTATAAATTAAAGTTGCAATCGGGATCTTTAATTTAAAATTACTAGCGCGGTTCATTACATTCTGAATGAAACAATCTTATCTGGATTGTTGATCATGAGATTATCGGAATGAAAGTGCTTTATATAATTTGATTATATAGGACTGGAACACAATTAATTATGAATCTCTAATAAATTTCGTTGTTAAAATAGAGCATTTCAAATTAATCAATGATGGTCATATATGAATCAATCTTAATTCTGAGTAATTAATAGACTCCTGTTTATTGTATTATATTTTTTGACATACCAGGTAATGACACATAAATGTAGTGTCAAATTCATGGTATATTAAAAATATAATAACATAAGTAGTCGAAAATATTAATATACAAGATGAAATCGTAAAGAAGTTAGATGGACGGTTCCTATAAGTGTTGATTCGGGACTTGAATAATAAGAGCGCTCAATTTATGATTGGATCATAAATATATTATTCATTATAGAATCAATGGTACTTATGGATAAAGATGTGATTAAAGAGGTTAATAAAAAATGCCTAGCTTTAATCATGGGGGATTGATTTATATGTAGTGACTATATCAATAAACGATTCAAATCCTTTTAAATATAATAAATTTTATAATTTTAAGAGTGCACTTCTAAATTTTTAGTGGAGTAATTTGGAATTAATAATTTTGATATTTAATAAGGTGTTAATTGAATATCAAATTATTGGAGCTTAAAATTATAATGTCCATAGTTCCTTTGGATAGCTCCATTAAATTATGTAAACTTTATGATATGTTGGGTTGAGTTATTAATTTGGAATTGAGAATTCTAAATTAATTTTATACAGAAATTAATTGGATTAATTTCTTTTAATAATATGATTATTTAAAAATAAATTTAAAATTATTTTAAATTTAGAATACGGTGTGCTAGGGAACACATCGTAGACATATTCCACGAGAAGAGTCTATGTGAAAATTATTTAGTTGTTGGAGAAATATATATATGATCATGAGAGAGCTTTTTCCCTTCCGTATCCATGATAAATATATCAAAACTGTTGTTGATTGATATATTCCAAGAGTTGAAAGTTATCTTTATTTTAATTAATTGATTAATTAATTAAAAGGTTGGTAGTTATTATTCTATGAGAATATAAGATTCACGAGAGAAAAATAACAGAGGAGAACATTGGATGACAATGATCAACCACAGAGAGTTCTCTCCTTTAACTTTACTTTATCTCATGAGTTGAGAATACAAAGTGAATAAAACTCAGTTGTGTGATCTCAACCCAAATCAAAAGGAATGCCAACTCATTCGTTTTCATCATAATTTGGAGAACGTTTGAAAAGATCCATGGTGATCAAAGGATTTGATGATTCCAAGCTTATGTTGGTGGAGTTCAAGACATTCAACGAAAGGTCAATTTTTAATCTTCTTATTATTCTTGTTATTAAATTAATATGGGTATAAATTACTAACTCAATTGTAAGATATGTGATTTGATCCTTATCTTGCTTTCGCTTAGATATGTGATTTGATCCTTATCTCGCTTCCGCAATCATCTCAAAATCGTTTTGAGATTACCAGCATTGTCGCCCTATCAAAGATGGAGGATTCGAAATCCAGTCCCTTTTGACAATGAGGGAAACATTAATTGTCAGACATGCCATGAGATATCTCCTCCAGTCACTACAAGAAAAATAAAATATTGTGACACCCAAATGTATCGCAATTGCGTCGCTAAACATGCTATTGCGACGCAATAGCGACGCAATGACGGCGTCGCTCAGATATCCATCGCAATATCCATTTGTCGCAATTGCATCGCAATATTGCGACTCTCTGCGACGCAACATTGCGTCGCAATATTGCGACGCATCTAAATGCATCACTAAATTAAAAATTAAATTATAATATTTAAAATTATTATTAAATATTGTGACGCACTCAATTGCATCGTAATATTGCAATGCATTTAGTTGCATCGCAATATTTAATAATAATATTTTTGATATATAGCGATGCAATTTGCATCGCTAAAGCGTCGCAAATAAAAAAAATTTTAAAATATTGCGACGCAAGGTCATTGCATCGCAATATTTATTAAAAATATTTTAGATATAATAGTGACTCAATTTGAGTCGCTAATGCGTCGCTATTAAATTTTTTTAAATTATTGCGACGCCAGGTCATTGCATCACAATATTTAATAATAATATTTTAAAAATATTAGCGATGCAATTGCAGTCGCTAATGCGTCGCTAAATAAATATTTTTTTAAAAAAATAAAAATTAAAAATTAAAACGGTTAATACAATTTTGTTACATTTAAATATTGATCGAAACATTCTTCACTCATATTGATCCAAACAATAATCATTTAATTTTTAAAAATAATTCATATATTAAAATTTTGAAGTTTTTCATGTACAACATAAAAAAGGAAAAAAAATACATCAAGAATCTGAGCGATCACGTTGAGGCTGTGGAGGCTGGAGACTCTGCGACAAGCGGCTAACCATATCCCGTAAATAATGCATCTCATCTCGCATGTCTGCAATCTCCTGATCTCGGCCTCGCATACGATCCTCGAAATCCTGCTCGACCTCCTGTCGAACCTCCTCTGCAATAGATCTACGAAGGTCGTATAAATGCTCGGGAGGAATATCACCAAAAACTCGCGAGCTGGAGGCCTGATGGGGAAAATATGTAGAAGCTCTAGTGCCCAGACCATAGACCCTGCGGTCTCGCGGCTGGGCACCAACAGCCTCCAAAAACACACGCCGACTCTCCTCTGCTGAGAGTTCGACGGGCGTCTCCCCATCAGTAGAGTTGACCTACGATGCTTGGGAGCGAAGCTCCTCGACTCGTGTCTTTAAATTATGAAATCAACAATAAATGAGTTAATAAATTTCTTGAAATAAAATTTTAGAAATTAAACAGATACTACATAAATCTAATTTCTTACCGCAACCTCCTGTGATCGCGTGTCGACCCAGGAACTGTCCCTCTGGGTGTGTGTCGCCCTGAATAGATGAAACTCACCAGGATCTCCGCCCTCCTGCTCAGACTATAACATTAAAAAAAATGATATTAATAGAAATATTTGTAAATAACTAAAATAGTAATTAAAATATTTATGTTTTCTTACCATACGCCGTCTGTGCTCCTGAATCGAAATGGAGCCCGAAGTATGGCGGGAGAGACCCGTGCCAGGACCACCCTTCTCAGATCGACGGTTCGTGCTGGCTGATGCGGACCTCCTGCGCCAGCCATCGGACTGTCAGGCCTACTGCCACTCGTGCCAAATACCCTCTGGCACGTGCGCAGGACGCTGACCCGATGACCTCCAACGATGAAGCATGTCGGAGTATCGGCGTCCCGTCAGAGCCTCCCATGCTGCCCTAATGGCATCATGACTGGCAGGATCCCAGGTAAACTTTTTCTACATTAAAATAAATAGTTAGTTTCTGAATTTATTGTATTAAGTTTAAGAAATTTTATATCAGTGATAAATTGTATTTAATAAGTTTACCTGAAACTCAGAAAAATAAAACTCCCTCGTGGCTAGAGAGACATGGCGCCAATCGTAGCCACTGGGATCTGCACGCCTCTGAAATACGGCGCTGATGTGGCTGGATACATGATGCTGCTCAATGAATCTATTAAAAAAATGCATATTATAAGTAATTGACTTAAAAACATAAACATATATTTTTAATTAGTATATACTTACAGCCCCTGAGCATCAAATCGAAGTACGGTGCGGCCGATGGTGGAAGAACTCTCAGAGGTATGTGCCGATCGGCTGGATGGTAATACTGCTGGAGAGATCGAAGGCTGTGCGACTGCTGGAGATCCAAACTCTCCATCTC